>APFE030981019.1:122575-189288 GCA_000404065.3 Pinus taeda
AGAAGCTAAAGACCATTAAGATGGGTAATGATAGTGCAGCTGGATATCTCATAGAGATTACTAATGTGAGAGATGAGTTGGCAGCCATTGGAGAGGTCATTCCACTCACTGAGTTGGTGCGGATTGCAGTGAATGGCCTCCCACGTTCATGGATGAACTTTGCTGATGGGATTTGTGCACCTGAGACCCTTCCCACATGAGAGAGGTTTTGGGATGATTGCATTCAGACAAAGGTCAAGAAAGGTCAGCTTGGGGCAGCCAAGCCAGTTGAGCAGGATGAGGATGTAGCACTGGTGGCAGGAGGCAAGAAAGGCAAAGGGAAGAAGCAGGCTTCCACAAGCAGTGGTGGGGGCAAAGGCAAAGGTAAAGGTAAACAGGTAAACACACAGAAGGACTATTTCAAGGTGAAGTGCTGGAATTGTCAAAAGATGGGACACTATGCAGTTGTGTGTCCAGAGAAGAAGAAGAAGAAGGGGAAGGACCAGAGTTTGGCAGCATCAGCAGAGATTGATGACTTTGCAGGTCGTTTTGACCGGGAGTTTGCATTCACTGTGTGTGAGTCCTCTAGTGTAGGATCACCTGCCATACAGGTTCAGAGGGAGCATGCTTTTCCCTCGATTAGCGGAGCATCTTCGGGTATTTGGTATGTGGACAGTGGGGCTTCACGTCACATGACAGGAGTCCGTGAGTACTTCTCAGAGCTTTTAGAGAGTGGCACTGATATGGAGGTAGTACTCGGTGATGACAGAGTTGTTAGAGCAGTTGGTGTGGGGACACTGACATTTCAGAGGGAGTCCAAACCTCCCTTGAAGGTGTCAGATGTTCTTTATGTGCCAGGGATGAGGAAGAACCTCATATCCGTCTCAGATTTGGAGGACAGAGGATATTAAGGGGAGGACAGGTGTTGATGTATCCCAGGGGCACTCCAGCTGATTCAGCTAGAGTGATAGGTGTACGCCATGCAAAGGTGTACAAGTTTGCATTCCAGTCCCTTTTGGCATTGAGCAGTAGTACCGACAACAGAGCTAGCAGTTCTGAGTTGTGTGAGATTTGGCACCGCAGAATGGGGCATATGTATCATGGAGCCTTAAGGACCTTGCGGGAGATCACTACAGGTGTCCCAGATTTCAGTACTGATCACTTTGATACTTGCAGAAGATGTGCGATGGGCAAGTTTGCCAAATCCCCTTTTCCCAGCAGTGACAGCAGAGCGACTGGGATACTTGATTTGATTCATTCCGATGTGAGTAGTCGAATGTCTCATGTTTCCTTGAGTGGATATGAGTACTATGTTTTATTCATTGATGATCACTCCAGGAGGACCTAGATTTATTTCTTAAAGACCAAGAGTGAGGTCTTCAAGCGGTTTCAGGAGTTTAGAGCTCTTGTGGAGACACAGACAGGTCGGAAGATCAAGTCCCTGAGTTCGGACAATGGAGGAGAGTACACCCTTGGAGAGTTTGTTGACTATTGTGTGGAGGCAGGCATTAGGAGGGAGTTCACTGTTCCTTACAACCCCCAGCAGAACGGGGTTGTGGAGAGGAAGAACAGATCCATCGTAGGGCTGCCAAAGCCATGTTACATGATCAGGGGTTGCCATTGTTCTTGTGGGCAGAGGCCTGCAACACAGCTGTTTACTTGCAGAACAGGAGTCCGCATCGTGCCTTGGGGCACATGACTCCGGAGGAGGCTTTCTCTGGGAAGAAGCCTGATATTGGTCATCTTCGTATCTTTGGATGCATTACATACTCCTACATACCCAAGGAGAAGAGGACCAAACTAGAGCCCACCGCAGAGAAGGGTATCTTTGTGGGCTACAGTGAGACCTCAAAGGCCTTTCGGATTTACATTCCTGCACAGAGGAGAGTTGTTGTCAGGCGGGATGTGAAGTTCAAGGAGGACAGGGCCTTTAGGAGGTCACGGGAGTTAGAGTATCTGGATCAGCCAAACCCTCAGCAGCAGTTGAGTCAGTCGCAGGGATCCAGTGGGTCGGGATGAGGATCCGGAGGTATATCTATGAGGATGTCAGGTCTGTCAGTGAGCAGTGGCTCGCCGAGCTAGAGGGGTGGTGCTCCGAGTAGTTCACTAGGGAGTCCACTGATGGACAGTTCACACGGTACCTCAGCTTCTACAGGTTCAGGTGCAGGCAGGAGAACAGCAGACAGACAGTCAAGAGTTCAGGCCCCTGATGATGAGGAGGAGAAGTTTCATTCTCCAGTGGGAGAAGTGCGCTCAGGGAAGAGGAAGCCCAAGTGGCTTTAGGACACCTTGAGAGATGCCACATCTGTTGCTGAGCCTAAGAGGCCAGTCAGAGAGAGTAGACCACCTGAGAGGTTTTGTAGCTATATGGCAATGGCTACCAGCATCCTTGACTCTGAGCCTTCTAGCTACGAGGAGGTAGCTAGCCAGCAGGTCTGGAGAGAGGCCATGCAGGAGGAGTATCTTCTATCATGAAGAATGATGTTTGGAAGCTCGTGCCGAGGCCTGAGGACAAATTCGTGGTTACTTCCAGATGGCTTTACAAGGTAAAGCATGCTACAGATGGCAGCATTGAGAAATTCAAAGCGAGATTTGTGGCTAGAGGGTTCTCCCAGGTAGAGGGAGTTGATTATGAGGAGACCTTCGCTCCCGTGGCTCGATATACTTCGATCCGCTCCATTATATCGATAGCAACAAAGATGGGTTGGAAGATCCACCAAATGCATGTGAAGACTGCATTTCTCAATGGCTTCATACAGGAGGAGGTGTACATTGAGCAGCCACAGGGCTTTGAGGTGCATGGGAAGGAGTCCCATGTGTGCAGACTGAAGAAGGCCCTTTATGGCCTGAAGCAAGCTCCCAGAGCTTGGTACTCCAGGATAGATACTTATTTGCAGGGGATGGGTTTCACGAAGAGTGAGGCAGATCCGAACCTTTACTTTATTGTGATAGGTGAGGAGCCTCTCATTCTGGTGTTGTAGGTGGATGACTTGGTCATTACAGGTGCAGAGAGACTCATAGAGCACTTGCAAGAGAGATCTTGCGACGGAGTTTGAGATGAAGGACATTGGCTTGATGCATTACTTTTTGGGTTTGGAGGTGTGGCAGGAGGAGGGGCATTTCTTCCTGGGGCAGGGGAAATATATTGTGGACATCCTTAGCAGATTCCACATGGAGGATTGTAGACCCATGTCGACACCGATGATTACCAACTGGAAGAAGCTTCATGCTTCGGATTCCGAGTTGGTGGATCCCACATTGTACAGGCAGCTGATTGGTTCCTTGATGTATTTGGTCAACACTAGACCAGATATCTGTTTTGCAGTCAACACGATGAGTCAGTTTATGTGTGAGCCTAGGAAGGTTCACTGGGTGGCTGCAAAACACATTTTGCGGTACTTGCAGGGGACAGTGGTTTATGGTCTGGACTACAGGCAGGGAGATGGAGTGAGATTGGTAGGATACACTGATTCTGATTGGGCAGGTTGTGCTTCTGATAGGAAGAGCACTTCAGGGTGTTGTTTTGGGTTGGATTCAGCAGTAGTGTCATGGTTCAGCCGGAAGCAGCAGTCAGTAGCATTGAGTTCAGCAGAAGCAGAGTATATGGCAACCAGTCTAGCTAGTTGTGAGGCCATCTGGCTTCGCAAGATGTTGTTTGGCTTATTTGGTCAGCCGTTGAGACCTTCCGTGATTTACTGTGATAATCAGAGTGGCATTAAACTCACGGAGAATCCAGTATTTCATGACAGGTCAAAGCATATTGAGATCAAATATCATTTCATCAGAGACTATGTTCAGAAGGGAGTTGTGAAGCTTGAGTACATTCCCACTGATGAACAGGTTGCAGATATTCTTACCAAAGCCTTACCACGGGGCAAGCATGTCTACTTCAGAGACAAGATGGGTGTGGTGAAGAACACCTTCCTTGGTAAGAGGGAGTGTTGAAATTTGGTACCGGAGGGCAGGTGGTTCCCTAAGGCTTTGATCTTTGGCGTAGGGAAAAGTGTCCAAAAGAATTTAATTTTTCTCCTAAATCTAATTTAAAAGTGATAAAGTTACTAAAATCTAATTTTAAAGTGACTTTAATAAAGTCAATGTAAAATTAGAAATGAAAAGTGACTTTGGAAATAAATGACTAAATGGGTCTTTATTAAAGTGGGGTGAATTAAAAAATAAAAGGTGAGATTTAAATGAGCATTTAATCTCAGCCCTAGATCTCAATCTATTTCAACCATTGGATTTAGAGGTTACCCAAAAGTCACTTAGGATTAGATTAAAGGAGGAAAAGGAGGCAAGAGGTCATTCATTCTTTTATGAGCAGATTGAGAGAAGGAGAGTAAGAGAGCAAGGGAGATTTCTGGACAAGGAGGAGAAGGAGACAGCAGCTTGGCACACATTCCAAGGCAGCAGTTGAGCAGATTTGTACAGCTGATTCAGCACACAGTGAAAGACTGATTTTGGCACGATTTTCTAGAAATTTGTATAGCTGGTTTGCACAGAAATCGAGTAGTTTGTTGTTTTTTCTGCACGCAAATCAAGGTCTGTACAACGCATTTATTGCAGTTCATACAACGCATTTAATGCAGGTCATACAACAACATTTAATGCTGAAAGTGGGCACGAAAATCGAGGAGGCCGTACAGCATTTATTGCTGTCCTGTTCGCTGTAATTTCCAGTTTGCTGTGAGGCACGGGAAAAGAGATAAGTTGTAAATTTGCTTGTTGATTTTTTGCTGTATATTTCTCACTGTAAAAAAGGCATTTTCAGAAATAAAGAAGAGCTCTCGAACTGGTTTTCCCCAAGAGTTGTAGGGGGTTTTTCCAGGGTCACGTTAACCAAAAATCACTATGTTCAAATGTGTTAAATCACTGTTTGTATCTGCTGATTTTTTATTTCTGCATTTTCCAACGTTCTGTAAAATTTCCAGAATTTGTGTTTTCAGCAAAATTTAGTTTTTCAGTTGTTGAATGTATGGATATGGGAAAGGGCATTTAACTATATGGGAGAAATAAGGTGAAACTGAAAACCGGGGTGGGAAATGAGAAATTTCTACATTTTAGTGGGACACGTGTCCTAACCGACACGACCCAAACACATGTTTTGATTTTATGACACGTTGAAAAACGTGTCGAACATGTTTTGTGAGTCATGTTGTGTTCGACACACGAAATACAAGACCCCTAAGGACATGTCCTATGACTTAGAGAAAAACCATTCACAAAATGGACATAAATATTTTTGGACAAAACATCTTTGGAAAAACCCCGAAGGGAAAACTTGTTCTTCAAATTTGAGGGTTTTATTAATCTTCAACAAATTCTGCGATTGATGAATATTACAACACTGCTTGCCAAACCCCGACAAAGCTCCTACAAAATATTTTTTCACCTCCACAAGTCGATCTAACCCTTGGAAGGTTCACGACCTTCCTTTGCGACCTGACACGGCCTCACACTGGAAAATACAACCTATATGACCCCACATATGTGGTTCCTGGACCCTCTAATGCTCACGACCTAGATGGAACCAGCCTCTCGGCTCTTTTGGCAACTTATGGCCCACTAACAATCTCATATGGTCTCCCCCTGGCAAATATGACCTCAACAAGAAATATTGGCTTCTCTCGGAGAAAACACGGTCCTCTTGGAACCCTCAAGGCCTCAATAACTCGACCTCCATGTCTATAGTAGAACTCTGGGAGAATTCCTCCTTCGGATTTTGGAAACTGGAAGAACATTGATGAAAGAAAACCCCGGAAAATATTCACTTTCAACTGCTGCTGAAACTGTTCCTGGCGTCAAACCTCAATAACCATGATCATGATCTCCATGGCTGCTCATCGATTTCCTTTATAATCTCTTGTTGAAAAAGTAGTGGCCAAGATCTAGATTTAAAATGATCCATTGGCTTGGTGTATTAGCATGTAGAGGATATTCGATTGCTTATTTAGGTGCTTGTTTGGTGGAGTGCAAGTGATTTTATGATTTCTTTCCTAAGATAAACTTAGGAAAAGTGCAATAATTAATTTAATTAATTATTGTGGACTATAGACCAAATTTCTAAGGATAAATAATAAAATCATTTAAGCGACTTAGATATAATCTCGACCGTTGATCTCAAGTGAGGCATATGATTTAATCCTAGCCATTAATCACTTAGGAGATTAGGGTTAGGGATTTTGGCTTAATGAAATTATAAAATAATCCCGAGGGAGAGGTGAACACACACAATCTTGGGATCTTTGTCAGTAATATCACCCTCTAAGCATTAACATAAGATAGAAAAAGCATAGCATGTTAAGTCAAGATTTTGTTTGAGTGATGCGTACATTTTTAGGCGGGTCATTATAGAGGAGTTCAACAAGCAATGTCACTAACATCAAGTTACATAGAGGGATTGGTGCTCTTGATTAAATACGAGTTCCATACTCTAATACGTGACAAATCCAATGGAAACATTGCAATCCTGAAATCCTGAAAAGCTGAAAAGTCTGCTGGATTTTGAATGAAATCTAAAATTCTACTTTCTCCATATGAAATCCAATGAGTTCGGAACCACTCTCAAACATTCTGAGTCATTTCATGGTAATGTTAAAAATTTAAGTAAAAGGATGAAAATGAAGATTAAGGAGAATGTCATTTTTACTTTAAGAATTTAACATTACCATGAATTACATATCAATACTGGGGCCATAGGCTTGATCATTAGGTTTCCCCACTCAAAACTTATGTGTTTCTTTGAAAAAGAATTGGATTTGGAATATTACTGCAATTTTTTTTTTTTTTTTTTTGCAAAAAAGACTAAATACTCCCGAAAAGGCAACGAGCATTTTTTTAGCTAGAGAGCATCAATTTAGCTAGCACATGCTTTGAGAAGTAATGATCTAGTGGAAAGATATGCAACCCGAAGATGCCACATGGGAGTAGCAATTTCCTCATCTCCAACCTTGAAGGCAATGTTATTTTTGAAGGGGGAGGACATGTGAAGGTCTTACCCTAACTTCCCTACTTTAGGCTACCTATGAGTTAATCGATTGTTGTATGTGGTCATTTTCTTTGAATAAAGTCCATTAGATAGTAGTCGGTAAGTGATGCAGGAGCATCCCACTTCCAAGTCAATGTATTTTGACTAGAATAAGGGTCTGTTATTTGCAAAGGGAGTTGGTTCCCTAATGCTTAATTTAATGTATGTTCCTAAGTTTCTATAATAATTATACATAAATGATTTAAAATGAGGATTGGTGTAATTAGACCTATTGTTTAGGAGAGAGCTCGAGAGTATTTGGGAAGTTAGAGAGATTTAAGAGTTAGTTAGATATCTTGAGAATTTAGTGGATCTAGAAAAGCTAGAGATAGGATTTTGTTGAGGAGATTGTGGATCTGAACCGAAATTAGTTCAGAATCCTATTTTGTATAAATGTAACCAATTTCATGTAAAAAGGAGCCAGATAGAAAAGGGTGTGATAGTGAGGATTGAGAGGAATTGTGGACCAATTAGGGCCACAAGGCTGAGAGGGCCATTTGATGTAAATTTGTCCAGGGGAGGCCTTTTTGAATTGTATGTATATATGTCTGTTTGCAACAGTAATAATGTTTTGTTGAATGCCTGAATTCAAGTCTTTGTCTATTGTTTGGAAGTACTGTTATAACATGGGATTGTACAAAAACCCAAGAGGGATTACATTTGGATGATTGCAGGATAGGGGCACAAAATTATAACCTAAGTATTGCAGGATGGCATGATTAAGCTCAAAAAGGGACCATGCACAGTGACATGTAGCAGATTAGCATAGATAGCAAAGGGATTTATTAAAGCTCAGGAAGGAGAGCATTTCAGAACATATGCTGGAAGAGGCCAGGATCCTTTGGAAATAGAGACAAACCATTTCTTTTTACAGTTGGGACGATTGAGACTAATCATTAATCAACAAAGTGATCAATAATCCAAAGGCCAATAATGATATCATAGGGGCGCAGGTCTATTGCAGACGTGCTAGAGGTGACAAACCTGTGATAGAGCCAGTTGGAGGAGAGATTAGAGTGGTGCAATGGAAGTCGTGGAATCCAAAATATTGAAGGCAGAGAGTCAAGGAGTTTGAGATTGCAGATAGAAATCAAGATCGAAGCATGAGGGCTAAGTACAAAGGGGATCTTGTAACTGAAGTTGAGTCAAAATATATAAGCAAAGAAGAACATCACTTAGTGTTTAATTAAGCCTTCATTGAGAGTCCGTTAATTAACAACATCGGGTAATAGAATTTGAGTTCTATCAGGAAAGAGGCGTCATTTGATAAGAGTTGGGCCAAAGGTTTCATCCTGGAAGTATAAAGGAGAAGCGTTAAGGAACAACCGGGTTGAGTAGCGTCGGCCTGACGTGTAAGGTCAACACAAAGAAGAGTCAAAGTGCCAGCTTTTGTTATTTATCAGAGACCGGGGTCATCAGTTAATGGGAAAATACGCCGCTATGCGAAATATGTGGCCTAGAAGACTTAAAGTGCACAAACAAGAGAAAGGACCGGGATGACGTAAACACGAGGTTACGTGGAAAGTCGAAGACCAACAACTAATCGAAACCCATAGAGTGGGCCATGACGTGTGTCGAGTAAATACTGATGTGCCTCGGAATACCTTCACCTTGAATGAATAAGGAAGTGTGCACAATAAGAAAGGCCGGGCATTAAGGATCAGGCTCACGTGGCGAAGTGGACCTCGCTTAGAGGTTTCATGACTTGACGGTTTTTTTGAATGTCTTTTCCATTGCACTGGGCTACAACGGGTGGGCCGGAGAAGATTTTGGGACAATTGAAAAGGATCTTCGCTTAAAGGTAAAGGGATTTAAAGTAGAATTCCTCTCACACGCTTGTCTTTTGGAGAAAATGAAGGCCACGATGGTTCTATTATTGGTTGGCTATGCCTTGTATGCATATTTTGGCTCTGGGGGCTATTTGAACGACCCTTGAATCTGGTAGTTTTGTATCAGCCTTGTGAATCCTCCCACTGGTGATTTTATATAACGGGATATATATCCTGAAGAAATTTGTTAAGACAGGGGTGACAAGGAAGCACCTTTTTGGAAAAAGCTTTGGGCACTGTTGGATTTAATCATGTTTTGAATTGGGCTTGCATCATGTGGTATCAGAGCTGGAAAACAAAGCTTTGGGCACTGTTGGATTTAATCATGTTTTGAATTGGGCTTGCAACATGTGGTATAAGAGCTGGAAAACTATTTAGTTTGGCAACTCTTAGTGGACGATATAGGAAGCTTTGAAGAAAACGAGTTTGCAAAAACATAGATATGAGTGTGATTTTAAGTTTTGAAGTCGAGGATAGTTGATGATTTAGTTTTGCTCAAAAGATGTTTAGAAAGACAATTTTTTTATTTTTCTGTATAGTTGATTTTATGGGAGGATTGTAGACAAAGTTGGCAGGGAATCGTCTAAAAGAGACCAGAATAGATTGAGTTGTTCTTTAAGAGGGAAGTATATAAAGAGGGTTATAACAGTAAGACAACAAGCATTTGAAGAAGAAGATTCCAGAGGAGGAATTTGCAAAAATAATAGAGGTAGAGTGGCAGACAGAAAGGAAAAAGACAACAACCTATTGGAAATACTGAGAGGGGGGTGAATCAGTATTTCTTATTAATTAGCACTTTTTAATCTTTTTTTCAGAGCATTAATTAATCTTCAATTATTATTATTGTTCTTCTTCAGATGATCATAAACAATAATCAACGATAGACAACACCATATAACAATGTAGAAAGATAAAATAGATGACATAGATTTTTAGGTGGAAAGCACCCTCCGGATAAAAAACCACCAACGCTTCTTTAGTAATTGTCTTCTCCATGTTAAAAGAAAATTGATTACATCAAGATTTCAACTACAACTGAGGGAGGCGTCAACCCCCTAATACACAGCCTACAACTTGTAGGATGCTACTAGACCCTGATATCCTGTTGCAACCAGAAGGACGCCCCAACACCCTGTACATCAGGCTACAACCTGATGAGTTCCCCAACACTCTGTTTACCAGTGGCTGTCGGAAAGGATGCTTCACTGCCCTGTTAGTTTATCGGCCACAACTGAATGGATGCCACAATGCCCTGTGCAAGCCACAACTTGCCCTAGCACCACCCTGAAGTGTTCTCAGGCCACAACCTGAAGGTGACTCCAATCACCTAGAAGAGTCGGTAGATCACATTTCACAATTTTCATACTGGATCCCCTTGTGCTCTAAATCAATAGAAGAAGGCTGTAATGAATATGTATATCCTGTCAAATCCTGTTGCCCAAAACTATTCAATTGACCACTGCCAAGTCAATCCACTAAACAATCACTGCACATTGCCGAATAGTGCTCATCACTGATAACTGTACATCACTGTCGCTGCTCAAATTGACCATGTCGTATCCACTTTCGCTGCACTGCTCATGAGTTTGTAATCATCAAGAGCTCATAAGCAGACTGTCACATCACTGAACCACACACCCTATAATGTGTCGAATCCAAGTGTCTGATAATGGCATATATCAAGATGCCACAGGTCATCCCTATGACTCGCTACCAATGTTCTCAAATTGTGCCCACAAAGAGCTACCATCATATGTCTTCTTACTGCTGATCACAAGTCATACACTGTTATCCATTTTTCTCAACAATAAGCTGTACAAAAATGTCATTATGTGTGTGTCAAATCACTAAGTATGTCAAGTCACTAAAAGGTATATAATACTGTGCAAAGTCATGTCAAGTTTGTCATGTCTATGAGTCAATTCAATAATCAAGTCACACCATCTTATTGATGAACTTTAATATCAACCTAACCATTACATATATGTCATGAATAGCTAATGCAAGCCACTGGTAAGTATGTCAATTCAGGGTCAAGCTGTCAACTCTATATGTTAGGTTACTATACACCAAGTCACTATGTCAAGTCAGCATATATTCAAAGCATAGTTCTATTGCTCAATTTCCTTATACAGCAGGTGTTTTTGTTACTATCTAAGCTCATACACAGTCAAATCCCTATCTCAGTCAATTGCTATTATATTATTATCAACTCACGAATGCCAAGAGGAAATAGTCCCCTTGTTAAGTTTGTATGGCTCATTAAGTCATATAAGTTCACTGTTAATTGTATTAATATCCAATGAAGTGTCAAGTCTCTAAATCATCAAGTCATCATTCATCAAGGTCAAGCTGAAGTCAAGAGATCAGTCATGTTACTGTTTCATGTCTTTATCGTTATTATTGACTGATATATTAATAAATCACAATACTACCGTTGTCATATGTATCACTGTTCTAATTGTTATATCAGCAACTCTTCACATATCAGTTCATTGCATATATCAGATCGTACACCATCTCACAGTCAATACATCAAGATCACATAGGGTAGGCATAATACTGCTTTTTTTAATTGTTTTATTTTGGTTCAGGATTGCAATGAGAGGTTTGTCTACAAGGTGCTAAATCAATCATTGGCTTAGTGCATTTGATTCCTGAAGTTACTCACAGATACATGATGAGATTACAGCCATTGTCTTACAGTGAAATTCAATGTCATATATTGACAACTGCCAGTGCAGATTGTGCTGTTATATGAAGTGATTAAGACTCACTGTTCAAGGCAAAATTATAATCAATTTAGGTTTCAATTATCCCTTATCTCAAACATTTCTAACTTCTCCACAGTGATCTTATAGATCACTGTACAAGATCTGAACCTAAAGTCCTAAACAGTGCCCTAGAATGAGCCCTAACCAGACCCAAAAAAAATGCCCTAAGACAAGCCCTAACAAGCCTCGAACTAGTCTAGAGTACGCTCTCTAAAACAAGACAACAAATGATCACAACAGGACTAGTCTTATTTTATTTGAACCAACAAAATTATCCCAAGGAATCCCAATGAAAACCAAACGAAAAACAATAAAAAAGTTCCTGAAATGTACAGTGATTTGTGCCCTAAAGAGGGTTGAAGGTATGTACTCAATTAATTTGCTCAAACGTATCCCATAATACCCAAGGCAAAACAATAAAATACAACACAAAAACCTTGTTTATGACTGCTTATACAGGACCGAAATTTTGAATGGCCTCAAGTCTGAGACTTAATCCTTGTACGTGCAATTTGCAAAGGACTAATCTGAAATATAATGAGTGCCCTGTCCAAATGAATTCCTCTACCACAGGTCCGAGCATTAAGGACACAAGATAAGCTGCCTCTCAAGACTTTTAGGCCTTTGCTCTTCCAGAAAACGCAGAACCATATGACAGTCAAGCCGTAACTCCTGAATTTTTTGTTGTTCTTGCCGCAGATAGGTCAAACAATTTCAGAGGTGTGAAATAATAAGATAAATGTGTTAAGAATGTCATGGCTTGAGGTTAGATTAGGTCTTCTTTTATAGATCAATGTGAGGGCTTCTAAATTAGACGTTAGAATAAGTTAGAGAGTCAAACATTTTTATTTTATTTATCTTTAATAATTATTATTATCTTATCACTTAAATTAAAATAATTGCCTTTATTCCTAAGAAAACCATTTAGATGTTAGGTATGTTTTTGAAGGCATTAGGTCTATTTTAATAGTGTTTTAGAGAAGGATTTATTAAGTGAAGGTTGGAGGAGAATAGGGCCTTAAAACACTCTTATTTTGTTTTATTAATGTTCTCTAACTTAATAAAATACTTTGATTAATTAACTTTATTTCTAAGAAAAGCCCTCTTAGCCATTGTAGTGAAGCAATAGTTCATATACATGTCCTATGGTTGTGTGATCACTTCACTTAAGGTAAGTCTTCCACAAAAGATGACAAAGATCCCTCATGCCTAATTCAAATGCCCACAACCAATGAAAATAGGCCAAGTCACCAGCCCTTGGGATTTTAGCCTAGAAAGTGGGGTCTTTGACTTCAAATTCAATTTTCTCTCAAACCAAGAGGACTTACATGGCATACCACATACCATTGGAAACATCTTTTTGAGGAGAATCCAATGAGGTGGATCTCCAAGTCAAACTCAATATTTTGACCCTTCAAAAACCCTCAACAAAGTTGCGGTACATCCTCAGTACAGGGAACCCAAACCCTAGGACTTGGGTTTTTAACCATCCAATAGTATAACTGCCATCTTGATGTAATCCGACAATTACTAAGAAGGATTCATGAATCATTAGCCATTTGACATCAACGATTGGTGTTTTGGTGTTTTTGGTCAAAGTCAAACCCAATCAACTCCATGGGTTGACATCAATGACAACACCATCCAACAATCTCCCCCTTTAGCATTGATGGCAACACACATACTCCTCCTGCGAGCACAACTCCCCTGCGTTCATGCTTCACCTCCTTCTCGAGATTTCAATCTCCTTCTCAGGTTTTTCTCTCCCCCTTTGACATCATTCGAAAAGGGTTACTCTACCTGAGAATTTGCTTGCTTCATGTGGACCTGTTATCTGCTTGTGCTCCACCTGACGATAAGCCTTCTTGTAATAGTATGTCAATGACGATCCTTGTGGTCCTGTGTCCTGTATGTGCTTCCCTTGAAGAGAAACCTTCCTTTGTGAACCTGTAATCCTTCAACTGTTCTGCTCCCCCTGAACCTGTCATGAATCTATCATCTTGTTCAAACTATCTGTCTGTCAATTGTAGACTTGTGCCATATACTGCTGCATAGATTCCCCCTCTACAAACTTCAAGGAGTCAACAAGCCGGGTAGTTCAAAATAGTGAGTCACCTAACGGGCCATCTTGGCTTGAGTCATTATCTGAAGCAACTGCGAATTCCTCATGATCTTTTTCTTTTATGAATCCTGAAAGTATAATCGTTGAAACCTTCTTATCTGCTTGGTCTTCCTGTACCTGTTTCTTTTTTGAGACCTTCTTGTTCTTGCAATCTTGAGCCATGTGCCCATAGTTATGACATTTGAAGCATTCAATGTTGTCCATAGGTGATTCCATCTGAGATCTGCAATAGTGAGCACTATGGCCATAGTTATGGCATTTGAAACATTCAACGTTTGGCTCATCTAGCACATATTCTCTTCTAACGAAATGATCGTGGAACCTGTCTCGTGGTCATGTAAACTTGCTTCTAGGGTTTTGCAGATAATGATTGTACCTATCAAAAACTTCACAATCCCTAGCCATATGTCCATAGTTAGCACATAAAAAGTAATAACCATAAAATGAACATGTGTGCCTGGATAATTCATTCGGAGGTGGTGGTCCTTGATAATTGTACTTGTCAACAACTTTACAATCCATGGCCATATGTCCAAAGTTAGCACATTAAAAACAATAACCATTAAATAAACGAACATACCTGGAAGATTTTTCTTTATTCTTTGAAGGCGGTACTATAGTTTGTTGTCATCCTTTATCCTTGACTGCTTTGGCATCATTCTTCGGAGTTACAACGTTCTTCTTTGGTTCAATCATCTTCTCAATCTCACTATGTGAAAATGTGGAGCTTGTACCTTCATTAATTGGAGCCTTACCTATTCTTTTTTCCAATTCTTTATCTGTCCTGTTCATAACGTGTAAATGGTCCTTTTCTTTGAACTTGTTGATCTCATTAAGCGCTGCATCAAGTTCTTCTTGCTTTTGAGCAAGGTCTTCTTGAAACCATCTTTTCAAGATCTCCCTTCTTTTTTCTGCCTACTCAACTTGTAGCTTGAGAAGAGTGGTCTTCTCTACTTCTTTGTTGAGAGGCTGTATCTGTTCCTTCTGCTTCTCATTTTCAATCATGAGCCTGCTTAGTTCAGTTGAAGAGGTTTCCAATTCCTTCTGCTTTTGGTCAACTGCGGATATGTATCTTTGATTAGATTCCTTCCTTTCAATTTCTGCTTCCTGCATCTGTTGTTTGAGCCTCCTAATCTCTGCAAACGTTGTGTCGAGTTCTTGTTGCTTCTGTTGGACTTCTCTCTTGAGGTCTTGTGTCTCTATATTCTTGACTTCTTCCAATTGAGTTCTAAGACTGCTAATCATCTTCTCAGACTCTTCATTTTATTTGATGAGTTCTTTTGCTGTCTTCAATTCTGCGTCCAAAAGTCTTGTCTTTTCCTTTTGACTTTTGAGTTCCTTTATCACCTTGATCACTTGATTTTGAAACTCCGTCTTACTCATTTCTCCAATTTCTTCATCATAATCAGAAGGACCCAAATTTTCAATAACATTTTGACCTGATTGATTTGTTGAATAGAGATTATGAAGCTTTTCCCAAAGAGCTTTAGCTATTGAACATTGACCAACTTTTGTTTTCACAGAATTTGGCAAAACATTCAAAATTATATTGATGGCCTTTGATTGTACCTTTTAGCTTCGTTGGTAGATGTGTCTCCAGAAACAATTGATTCCCATACTCCATGTGCCTGAAAATGTACTTCCATCCTTGATTCCCAGATCTAGTAATCATTAGCGTCAAAATTAGCGGTTGGTACACAATACTCACTTTCTTCAGATTTTGTTGTACCTATACCTTCCTTTGAAATCCTTGCAACTTGCTTTTTTGACTTTCCCATCTCTATACTTTGAAAACCGCCTTCTAGTGGTTAAGCTGTTATTGAAGGAACCAAGGTCTGATACCAAATGTTGTAAATATTGAGAGTGGGGTGAATCAGTATTTCTTAGCAATTAACACTTTTTAATCTTTTTTTAGAGAATTAGTTAATCTTCAATTGTTATGATTGTTCTTCTTTAGATGATTATAAACAATAATCAAAAGTAGACAACACCATACAACAATGTAGAAAGATAAAACAGAGGACACATATTTTTTGTTGGAAAACCCCCTCCGGGTCAAAAACCACCAACGCTTCTTTAGTAATTGTCTTCTCCATGTTAAAAAAAATTGATTACATCAAGATTTTAGCTACAACTGAGGGAGGCATCAACCCGCTAATTCATAGGCTACAACTTGTAGGACACTTCTAGACCCTGATATCTTGTTGCAACTAGAAGGACACCCCAACACCCTGTAGATCAGACCAAAACCTGATGAGTGCCCCAACACTCTGTTTACTAGTTGCTGTTGGAAAGGATGCTTCGCTGCGCTGTTAGTTTATCAACCACAACTGAATGGATGCCACAATGCCCTGTGCAAGCCACAACTTGCCCTAGCACCACCCTGCCACCCTGAAGTGTTCTCAGTCCACAACCTAAAGGTGACTCCAATCACCTAGAAGAGTCGGTAGATCACGTTTCACAATTTTCATATTGGATCCCCCTGTGCTCTGAATCAATAGAAGAAGCTTGTAATGAATATGTATATCCTGTCAAATCCTGTTGCACAAAACTATTCAACTGACCACTGCCAAGTTAACCCACTGAACAATCACTGCACATTGCTGAACAATGCTCATCACTGATCACTGTACATCACTGCCGCTGCTCAAATTGACCATGTCATATCCATTGTCGCTGAACCATGAATGAGTAATTGTCAAGAGCTCATAAGCAGAGTGTCACATCACTGAACCACACACCCTATAATGTGTCGAATCCAAATGTCTGATAATGGCATATACCAAGATGCCACAGGTCATCCCTATGACCTGCTACCAATGTTCTCAAATTCTGCCCACGGAGAGCTACCAACATATGTCTTCTTACTGCTGATCACAAGTAATACACTACTATCCATTTTTCTCATCAATAAGTTGTACACAAATGTCATTATGTGTGTGTCAAATCACTAGGTATGTCAAGTCACTAAAAGGTATATAAGACTATGCAAAGTCATGTCAAGTTTGTCATGTCTATGAGTCAATTCAATAATCAAGTCACACCATCTTATTGATGAACTTTAATATCAACCTAACCATTACATATATGTCATGAATAGCTAATGCAAGCCACTAGTAAGTATGTCAATTCAGGGTCAACTTGTCAGCTATATATGTCAGGTTACTATACACCAAGTCACTATGTCAAGTCAGCATATATTCAAGGCATAGTTCTATTGCTCAATTTCCTTATACAATAGGTGTTCTTGTTACTATCTAAGCTCATACACAGTCAAATCCCTATCTCAGTCAATTGTTATTATATTATTATCAACTCTTAATGCCAAGAGGAAATAGTCACCTTGTTAAGTTTGTATGGCTCATTAAGTCATATCAGTTCACTGTTAATTTTATTAATAACCACTGAAGTGTCAAGCCTCTAAATCATCGAGTCATCATTCATCAAGGTCAAACTGAAGTCAAGAGATCAGTCATGTTACTGTTTCATGTCTGTTAATTTTAGGTGTGTTCTATGCTAAGAGCAATTTATTTCAATTTTCACAGTTAGCTCAATATCTTTTCTAGATTATCAATCACATCAGCATAATAGTAAATTGCAGATAGAACATAAACATAAATTGCAGAAGACAAGCCAAGACAAGAGGACACAAGATGTGGTGCTAGCCAGGGACAAACCCCAATGTGGGGAAACCCTTGACAATTCTTCTTATATGTTCTTCAATAGTTCAGCAGAGAGAGAGAGAGAGAGAGAGTACATATACAACAGAAGTCAACACTTTATTTAGAATAGATCATCTCTGAGAAGATGATACATGAGGTAGCTGAACTCAGTTGAAGACATGTTGCTTCAACTGATTCTCCAAGGTGACTCCATCAACCTGCTGCACCTATCATTGAATTGCTCCTCATCATCATGTTGCATTTCACTGTGCTGCACCCATCATCACTATTCTGCATCTCATCATGCTTCACTAACCATGACTATACCCATCACTGTACTGCATCATGTACCATTTTGTCCCACGTACCATTGTTGCACCATGTACCAGTGGTGCACCAATCAACACTAACCTACACCATTCTGCACCATTACTTCTGTCATGCTGCCATATGGCTTTAGTTTGTCACACTGCCTTAGCTGCTGGCTATGGCCTATGGCCTAGCCCAGCAGCAAGATAGACTATGATCCACAGTCTTAGAATACACACAATGCTGTCATCAATATGTACACTACTGATCTGTGTGTTAGGAGCTTCTACTCATCAAAGGTATGGGTAGCAGTTCCTTTATCTAAACTGCTGATAAGAACCTTTTTGACAACACATAGGATCTCCTCATCTGAAGAGACCTCTCCTTTCAGCGTGGCTGATCTTTAGGACAGCGGATAAGATGTGCACCAAAAACGCAACAATGTCTCTTTCTTACAACAGATAGGAGGTGTAGAGGATTGCGTTTGCACGGGTTCGCGAACCTGAGGGTGGGGTTTTCGAACCCGTCTCGAGTTTTGGTCCCCAAGTACCTGTTTCGGGTATGGGTTCTTCGTAGAAGAACCCATAAGAATCAGGTTCTTCTATGAAGAACTGGGTTTGCCATTAAAAAAATTCAGGTTATTTTGTGTTGACGGGTACGGAGAACTCTAATTATGGGTACCTGGAACCCCAAAATTGGGTTCTTTGGGGTTAATTTTAGTTTTTATTTTTAAAATTTTAATTAATTTAATGGGCTTCCCCTAATATTCCAGGTAGCTAGTTCTTCATCTTGCGAGAGGAATTGGGGTATTTATGCCTTTATCTATTCAGAAAAGAGAAATATGTTGGACTCAAAGATGGCAAAGAACTTAGTGTATATTCATAGCACACTTCGTCTCATATCTCAAAAAGACCCTGGGTACAAGGAGGGTCCTTTCAAGAGATGGGACGAATGCACAGATGATGTTACGTGTGTGGACGAGGAGATACAACCAGATGGCCTTATTGAGCTACCTCCAGTTGCTATGAATGAGCAGGAGCCTCAAGATGAGAGTGATTCCTACCTGGAGAGCATGCTAACTGAAGGTCTGAGTGATGCTGATGACACGGATGTTGATGACATGGATTAAGGAAGCCATTGTTCACTATTAGCTATTTTTATTTTAGTATTTTAAAATTTCCTAGTTCTTGTTTGGAGATACCATAAGGCAAATTTTGAATGTAGTATGACAATGGACATATATCATGATTCTTATTAATATGTAAACTCCAATTTGCACTTGATATCAAACTAGAAATTTTGAAATTTCATTTTGAATGTTCAATGGTCAATGATGTGCATGTTTAAATATTTAATGTTTAAATCATAAATATTTTAGTTTTCTCGTTTAAAGTTGAAAAATATACAAATTATATGTTATAATAATATATATATATATATATTATATATTATAAAATACCCCCGACGAACCCACACACCCTGTTTCAAAAAATGATGTACCCGTCCCTGTCCCCGAACCCACATTTCCTGGCAATATAGGTTATTTGCCAAGGGATTTGGTTCCCTAATGGTGAAGAGTTGCTTAATTTAATGTATTTTCCTAAGTTTTTAGATTAATTGTACATGAATGATTTAAAGTGAGGATTGATGTAATTAGATCTACTCTTTAGGAGATATCTCAAGAGTATTTGGGAAAGTTAGAGAGATAGCAGAACATTCTAGACCAGGAAATGACTATAATGACAACGGCTAGATTTGACTTGGAAACAGCTAGTTGACTTAGATAAGGGTTAAAAACTTTATTAAATAAGTTAATATTCTTATTAAAATACGAAATGGATCATTTTATAATTATAAATATATATTAGAATAAGTAAATTTGAATAAGTGAGTCATAAAATAAATTAATCTAAAATTGTTAGTTATCAAAGTTAATTATAAATATTAGTTAGTTATAAGTAATCTATAATAGTTAATTTATTTTTTAATCAAAATATAAGTTAAAGAATAATTTATAAAATATATTGAATAAATTAATTTAATAATTAATATAATTAAATAAATTAATTAAAAAATAATTTTAATTAAATTATCTAACATTGTTAGTTTTAATTATTAATATTAGTTAGTTATAAAAGTAATTTAAAAATAGTTAAATATATTTTGATCAAATTATAAGTTAAAGGGACATATTAACATAAATTAATTATAAAATAAATCAATTTTCAATTAATAGTTAAAAAGTTTTGAATATTAGAGAATTCAAGGGTTAGAAAAATTATTATAATTATAAAGGGACACATAATTATGATAAATGGTTAATAATATGATAATTCTAGTAATTAAATTTTCTTCCTAATAAATAATTAAAAATATTATAATTCTAATATAATTCATTTTATTTTATTCATTTATTATTCTTTGGTTATTAATTTATTTAATTCCTTTTTTAATTTATTCAATTTAAATCACCAGGGATAAGTAAAGGGGGGTTTTAAGAAAGTTTCTCTTTGGTTATTAAATTTATTTATTTTTCCCTAGCGACAAGAATGCTATTCTATTTTATTTTTATTAAATATTATTCTATGGTTGTTAAATTAACTTATTTAATTATTTAAAACATTTAAAAAAACAAGAAGGTCAAGAACAAGACCCTTAGTAAAACACTGAGTCAAAGGAGAAACCCTAGGAGGAATGAAAAGATAAGGCTCAAACGAGAAGGATTTGGGAAATCTAGGGGAAACCTCAAAAGCTCTAAAAGGTTAAAAAAGGGGTGGGGAGGGAAAAGGAAAGCAAGACTAAGAAGAAAGGGCAGGGATCCAGCAGCTACTAATATTCCAGCCATCATCTCTATTGAGATTGTTAGGCCTTCTTTCAATTTTAATAGCTTCCCTGAATTTACGGTGATGGAACTGTGCAACCTTGGCAATAATCTTGGCCTCCTCTATACAAACATGATGCTTGGTCTTTTCCGCATGCTCTGCTAACGCTGAAGATTTGGTTCTCCCATGTCTTAGGTCAGCTGCATGTTCGTTGATCCTTTGGTGGATGGAGCACCCTGTTTCCCCGATGTAGGGGTCCCACAAGAACAAGGGATCGAGTAGACTCCCTTCATGTCTTTAGGGTCAATGGGATCTTTCACCGACCGGAGGGATTTACGAATGGTGTTGAGGGGCCTAAAGGTTGAGGGAATGTCATGCTTTTTAAGGATTCGAGCAATCTTGTCCGTGGTTCCCTGGACATAGGGAAGATTGACACCTAGTAGGCATTTTTTAGGTTCTTTTTTAATTAACGAATTTCTAGAGGCTTTAAGGAAAGCCTTCTGACCTAGGCGCCTACTATAGCCATTCTCCACAAAGACATTAAGGAGATGGGATTTCTCCTTATCGAAGCTCTCATTATCAGAAATCCTAAGGGCACGAGTAGTGAGGGTGTTAAGAACACCCAACTTTTGAGCAGGGAAATGATGGGAATCAGCATGAAGATACTGCTTAGTATGTGTTTTCTTCCGAAACACTAAGTGGGAGAGTGAACCGTCCTTATTCTTAGATATAAGAATATCTAGGAAAGGGAGGCAACCATTGACCTCTTTTTCCATGGTGAACTTGATGGCAGAGGACTGATAGTTGAGGTGATTGAAGAAGAGATCCAACTCCTCCTGGCCATGGGACCAGATGACATTAGTGTCATCTACATACCTTTTCCACAGCCTGGGTAGGAGACGGGCCGAGGCTAAAGCTTTAACTTCGAAATCTTCCATAAAAAGATTCGCAACAATAGGGGATAGGGGGGAGCCCATGGCAACACCACAGGTCTGTTCAAAGAACTCACCCTCGAAACACAAAAAAGTGGAAGTAAGACAAATCTCAACCAGATGCGTGGTATCGGGATCTGTCAGGCGATAGATCACTTCCAAGGCTTCCTTTATAGGGATACAAGTATAAAGGGAAACCACATCAAAGCTGACAAGAATGTCCTCAGGGTTAAGTTTTATGTCTATAAGCTCTTTAATGAAGGATCCATAGTCTTTCACGAAGGACTCTGTACGGCCAACTAGGGGCTTGAGCTTAAGGGCAAGGAACTTAGCTAGAAGGTAGGTTGGACCACTAATGGTGTTGACGATAGGCCTCAGAGGAGCCCCTTCTTTGTGAATCTTTGGCAACCCATAGATCCTAGGAGTAATGGGACTGCTCTCAATGAGTTAATGGCATAGGGAACTCACAAAGCTATTGGACTTGATGGCAAGAGCCACCGCCCTAGAAATTTTTTTAAGAGGGTTCTTAGGCAGTTTTTTATAACTGCCACTATTGTAAAGATGATCTAACATCTTCTTGCGGTAATCATCCTTGTTAAGGATGACTGCAGCCCCTCCTTTGTCAGTCTTCAGAACGACGATATCTTTGTTCTGGTTTAAGGATTTAGGGGCAATGAATTCCTCATTGCTGAGGTTCTTCTGAGGGGGCTTAGTCTTTCTAAGGATGACAGCACAATCCTGCCTAATAGTGTCCTTGATATTATCTAGAAGATCTCTAATCCCATATTCTACGTCGCAAATAATGTCATCCACCGGGATTTTTCTAGGGGCAAGGGCAAAGTTTAAACCTTTGCCTAAAAGTCTAAAAATAGAAGGGGAAAAAGAAAAACTAGATAAGTTAACAACTCTATTATTTCGGGAGGGAGGGGGAAGAATATTCTGGTCTAGATTCATAACCTCATTGTTTTGGTTATAATTGTTATCAATAACAATATCATTGCTAATATTAATGTTGTGGTTATTATTATTAATAATATTACTAATACTATCATGGTTATTAACTTTGTCACCTAAATTATTATTATTATATAAAAATTATTAACAAAATTATTATATAATATTATTATTATTATTATTATTATTAGAATTACATAAATTATTACTATTAATATTATTATTATAATATAATAATAATAATGATTAATATATAAAAAATCATTATTAATATGCTGTGAACACTTAGAATCAAGTTTGGCCATAATACGTGAGCAGTTTTTTAAAAAACCATGATCACGTAAAGGTGAGACTGCACCATCCCTCAGGGCTGTAGCACCAACGCTGCGGGCAACAGAAATATTCGAGCGAACGCGTACCTGCAGAACCGGAGAAGATAACCCAGGATTATAAGCGCAGATATTCAGGTTAGCTGCCACCGAAACCTTATCAGACGAAATAAGTAGGTCAGACGAGTCAGCTCGCTGGTTGATAGGTTGACCAAGAGAAATCGACGGAGAAGCCACATGAGAACCACTTGAATCATCTGCTGCACACACCGATGAGGGGGCAAGCCTACATCTGCAAAAGGAAGGAGAGTAGAACGCATAGCTTGGAGCAGGCTGCTTGGAAGGGAGCGCAGGATCATAGGAGCGTTGCTCAGAGATCCTTTGATCTGCTAGCGGGGGCGAGGAGTTAGAGCTAACCGAAGGAATGAAAGATAACCAAGAATGGAGGGCCAATTTTTGAAGAGCAGAAATGCGGCTCAGTGAAACATCATTCACCGATTTGAACCCCGTAGATTTCCGAGCCAAAATCTGAAACTTCGCAGCTTGCTTTTGTCCCCTGATCTCCTCCAAATGCATGGATTTTAATGCAGAGCATGCATCTATTCTGGCCCACAGGGAAGGGGAGATCAAGTTTGAAAGCTCTAAGTGCAAACACAGAAGATCCTGAGAGAACCGAGAGAGGTCTCTCCTGGCCCTATTAATTTCAGATCTCAATAGTGCTAAGCTAGCTTTTACGAATACTCCATGGTTAGGAGGAGTGTGGAGGCGATGGTTGATCTGAGCGAAGACCGGGATGACGGCGGAATCTGTGCATCTTTTTAGAAAAGCTAGATCTGACTTCAACTTCGAGACTTGCAAGTGTGCCCGTTCAAAATGATGAACCTTAGATGCAATGGGTTTACGGTGCAGGGAATCAATTGTTGAATTGAGGCTTCTGTGATCCATAACAATTATAAGAAGAATTTCGGCCTAAATCACACGTAGAAAACCGTTGTCGACGCGTTTCGAACCAACTAGTGTGGTTCATCGTCAGGACAAGTTGAATAAACAAATCTCGCTTTGCATATTAAATAGATAGCAGAACATTCTAGACCAGGAAACGGCTATAATGACAATGGCTATTAATAACCAAAGAAAAACTTTCTAAAACCCCCCCTTTACTTATCCCTGGTGATTTAAATTGAATAAATTAAAAAAGGAATTAAATATATTAATAACCAAAGAATAATAAATGAATAAAATAAAATGAATTATATTAGAATTTATAATATTTTTTAATTTATTTATTGAGGAAGAAAATTTAATTACCAGAATTATCCATATTATTAACTATTATTATAATTATGTGTACTTTATAATTAATAATATTTTTCTAACCTTGTATTCTCTAATATTAAAAACTTTTTAACTATTAATTGAAAATTGATTTATTTATGTTAATATATATTTATATGTCCCTTTAACTTATAATTTGATCAAAATATATTTAACTATTCTTAGGTTTCTTTTATAACTAACTAATTTTTATATATTATAACTTTATAACTAACAAATTTTAGAATTTTTTTTTTTTTTTTTTTTTTTTTTTTTTTTTTTTTTTTTTTTTTTTTTTTTTTTTTTTTTTTTTTTTTTTTAAGTAATTTTAATATATATTAATTAATTTAAATTAATTTATTTCAATATATATTTATAAATATATGTCCTTTTAACTTATATTTTGATTAAAAATATAATTTAACTATTTATAGATTACTCTATAACTAACTAATATTTATAATAACTTTTGATAACTAACAATTTTAGATTAATTTATTTTATGATTTACTTATTCAAATTTACTTATTCTAATATATATTTATAACTATAAAATGATCCATTTCATATTTTAATAAGAATATTAACTTATTTAATAAAGTTTTTAACCCTTATCTAAGTCAACTCATTGTTTCCAGGTCAAATCTAGCCGTTGTCATTATAGCTATTTCCTGGTCTAGAATGTTCTGCTATCTATTTAATATGCAAAGCGAGATCTGTTCATTCAACTTGTCTTGACGATGAACCACACTAGTTGGTTCGAAACGCGTCGACAACGGTTTTCTACGTGTGATTTACGCGGAAATTCTTCTTATAATTGTTATGGATCACAGAAGCCTCAATTCAACAATTTTCATTCATGTTTCCAAACACAAAGCTTTAGAATATAGAGAGAAGACAACATATGATCAAAGTAGGCTCATGAATATATCCATTATATCAAAATGGCACCCAGTGCACTGTCCAATACATACATGAATGATGATATAGAGATCAAAACAAAAACACATAAC
Organism: Pinus taeda; assembly: GCA_000404065.3. Classification (NCBI taxonomy): domain Eukaryota; kingdom Viridiplantae; phylum Streptophyta; class Pinopsida; order Pinales; family Pinaceae; genus Pinus; species Pinus taeda. The sequence goes on from APFE030981019.1 coordinate 147,639, forward strand.
CAAGGAGGCTAGAAATGACCTCTACAACAAAAGTAAACTGCAAAACATCACTAGTCACCAGTACTAGTGGCTACTGCTAGAGGATCCAACATCCTCCGACTCAAACTCTGAATCAAAGTCAGACAGGGAAACCCATGGCTCCTCCTCATCATCATCTCCAATTGCAACTGTAGCAGTAGAAGTGGTAGCACTAGCAGGCTGCGCTGCATGTTGAGATAGACAAGATATGCGCTTCCGTTGTAGCTAAGTAGAGGAAGCGCCTGCAACTGGAGGACTTGGGGCTGGGCCTGAGGCTGGTGCAAGTGGATCTGCATTCAATTGAATATTTTCTTCAACTAATGCCTCTGTCTGTAAATCCAAATCAAGATCGTCATCAGAATCAAACTCTGTTGGATGACTTTCCAATACACAATCTGATTTTGGATCAATATCTTCCAACACAATGGGATCTGAATCAGGTCTTTTGTTCAACAATTGGTTGCGTCTGAGCTAGAGATTGTATTGGACATAGACTAGATCATTTAACCGTTTTTTTATCCAAATGGTTTTTCTTCTTCGTGTGAATCCTCTCAAAGATAAACCAATTGCGCTCACACTCAGTAGCACTACAAGTTTGACTCAAAATACGAATTGCAAACTTCTGCAATTGAGGACAATGGCTACCAAATTCCTCCCACTATTGCGCTGCAAAAAACATAGTTATGTAATGAGTTAGCTAAACAAAACTACAATTTAACAAAATAAGAATTTGAAAATTGAAATTGTTTGTTTACCTTGCTCATCTGTGTCCCTTGCAATCCTTGCTAGGTTCTTGCCAAAGGTACCTTTGGCTTTGCCGAAACAAGTGATCTGTAGGTGTATCTCCAGCTAATCACTTTCCATAGGGACCATGTGATCAATGCAATCAATCAATCCATCTCTAACTTCCCCACCCAAAGCTCCTACCTCTAGAGCTTTATAATGATACCTTGGGTTCAAAAAATACCCAGTTGCATGTATAGGGCGATGGAGTTGATTGTTCCATCTTTCATCAATGATTGCCCAAATGGGCCCATACTTAGCCACTCTATCCTTGTATGTTATCTTTATTTACTCCTTTGCTTGATCCATAGCCTCATAAATGAAGCCCATAGCCAATCTTTCCCCATCCACCAACCGCAACACCTTAACCAGTGGCTCAACAACCTTAACAATCTTTGCTGCCTTTTTCCAAAATATTTCTTCATTAACTTTCTTTTTCAAATCTTAGCCATCTTGTTTGTGAGACCAATGGCTTTCATTCCATTCATCACTGGAAAACAACTTTTGCAAGTTTCTATGTTGGGAAAGCATAGATTGCAATGTCAAAAAATGAGTTGCAAATCTAGTGATGGCAGCCCTAATAATATCCATGTCTCCTGTGTGTTTCCTCATCAGGCTCAAAATCCATGAATGATTGTAGATACATTTTGTTATGCTTTTGGCATGCTCTACAATGTTCTTGACCCAATCTAATCTGCCAATATCCTCAAACATGAGGCCTATGCAATGTGCAACACATGGGGTCCAAAAGATGGTTTTGTGTTTTTCCTCTAACAGTTTACCAACAAGAACATAGTTAGAGGCATTATCTGTGATGATTTGAACAACATTAGCCACCCACACCTCCTCAACAACCTCATCCAACAACTAAAACAACAATTGTCCATCTTTCACCCTATCAGATGCATCAACTGATTTTAGAAACATGGTTCCCTGTGGCCAAAAGATAAGAAAGTTTATGATGGTACGGTTCTTTTGATCAGTCTATCCATCTGACATGATGGTACATCTTGTTTTTGCCCATGAACTTTTGAAATATTTCAAATACTCATCAATGGAGGAAATTTCTTTTCGCAAATGAGACCCCCTTAACTCATGCATAGTAGGGCCTTTGAAGCCCTTTCCAATAGCAAATATGGCATCAAACATAGGCTCATAATATGGTGAATGGGAAGCATTTAAGGGGATATCAGCATTATACCACCATCTAGCTATGTAATCACAAGCAGTCTCCCTCAATTCTTTCTTCCAATGGTTCTCTAAAGTGAGTTGCATATGACTTCTACTAGCTTGAGGACCATGTGCATCTAATAGAGAGGAGGGTGTGACAGTGAAATAATTTTTGATATTCATATCACCCTTCTTTTTCATTTTACCCTTACCCTTTTTTTCTTGCATGGAATCCAAAGAGGGAGGAACATAGCGGAAGGGGTTGGATGCATTAGTACAAGGGATAGATGAAGAGCCCTCAAAATCAAAATGGGGGTTGGTAGCCATCATTTGTTGCATACTCCTCTTCGTCCCAATTTCAACCTGTATTTCTTATTGCCTAGCTTTTTCTTCTTGAAACTTCTCAAAGCTATTTAACAACTCCTTCCTAATCTCCCCAAATTGTACTGATGGTGCTTCACATGGAGAAGTTGACCTGTAATACCAACCAAGTGTTGTTTCATCCTATGAATGCCCCCAGGACCCTCAATTTTTCTATGACAAAATTTGCAATGCATTTTATTATCAACCATTTCAGCGTATGCCCAAGCGACATCTTTCACTCTAGGAGCTATTTTTTGACTTGGAAATGAACGGAAAAAAATCTGAAAATGAAAACAAAAAAAATTAACATTGCTTCAATGTTCATTTCTTTTACAAAAAAGACTCTTTTCAATTTCCAGATTTGCACAAAAAAATAAATAAGCAAAAACATATTTTAGAAGTGAAAAAAATACCTCTAGGCACAAACCACCTCCTCAATGCTGCTCCAGTGCTTGCCCAAGAAGCTCCTCACTACTACTCCAATGCTTGCCCAAGACTCCTTATTGCTGCTTCAAAAACAAACTCCACAACTCTTCACAAACTCCTCACAAATTCTCACACAAATGCAATGAAATAGTTGTGAGGAAATGAGAGGGTTTGGGTAGCTTTTATAGGGTTGGGAGAGGTAAATGGACCTCAAAATCACCTTAAAGCAAATTAGAATTGGCCGTGGGGTCCAATTTCCCCCCCAAAAGACTTCGCTAGCCATGCGTGTGCGTGGGTGACTGAGCTGACCGGTTTGTTACCGAGCCGGCGGAGTCGGTGACTGGCTCGGTCTGCTCGGTAACAAACTGGCCAGCCTTTTCATTTCATCCATCGAGCCAACTTGGCCAGGCCTTGGATTAGTCTGGCTCGGCCGAGTCGGAGTTGGCTCGACCGTTTCTGAAAACACTGGTTGCAGGAGAGATTAGAGTGGCGCAACAAATGTCGTGGAATCCAAAATCTTGAAGGCAGAGAGAGAAGGAGCATGAGCTTGCTGATGGAAATCAAGATCAGAGCATGAGGGCTAAGTACCGAAGTGAGCCTGTAACAGAAGCCAAGTCAAAATATATAGGCAAAGAAGAACAACTTAGTGTTTTATTAAGCAGTCATTGTGAGTCTGTTAATTAATAATGTCGGGTAATAGAATTTGAGTTCTGTCATGAAAGAGACATCATTTCATGAGCCAGGCCAGAGGTTTCATCCCCAAAGTACAAAGGAGAAGGGCTTAAGGAACAACCGGGATAACGTGTAAGGTCAACACAATGAAGAGTCAAAACACTGGTGTTTGTTATTTAATAGAGAATGGGGTCATTAGTGAACGGGAAAATATTCCGTTATGTAGAATTTGTGGCTTGTAAGAGTTAAAGTGCGCAAACAAGAGGAAAGACTGGGATGATGTAGATACGGGATTATGTGGAAAGCTGGAGACTAGCAACCAATCAAAGCCCAGAGAGTGGACCATGGCGTGTGTCGAGTAAATACTGATGTGCCCTAAAAGACCTTCATCCTGACAAAATAAGGAAGTGTGCACAATGAGAAAGGTCGGGCATAAAGGATCAAGTTCATGTGGCGAAGTGGACCCTGTTCGAAGGTTTCATGTCCCAATGGTTTTCGTGAATGTCTTTTCCATTGCGCGGGACTACAACGAGTGGGATTAAGAGGAGTGTTGGGACAACTGAAAAGGAGCTTCGCTTAAATGTAAAAGGATTTAAAGCAAAATAACTGCCGCATGCTTGTCTTTTGGAGAAAATCAAGGCCACAGTGGTTTCATTATTGGTTGGCTATGCATTGTATGCATATTTTGGCTCCGTGTGCTATTTGAACAACCTTTGAATCCGGTAGTTTGGTATCACCCTTGTGAATCCTCCCACTAGTGATTTTATATAACAAGATTTATATCCAGAAAGAAATTTGTTAAGGCAGGGGTGACAAAGAAGCACATTTTTGAAAAATCTTTAGGCACAACGGGATTTAAGCAGGTTCTGAATTGGGCCTGCATCAATGAGTATTTAATGTGAAAGAGTCCACTACGTAGTTGGTCTCCATTAATGATGAACTACAATTAGTTAGGGCTTTTCTATTGAGAATCAATTTAAAGCAATGTGGAAAAAGTCGAATTTGGGGATAAATCGGCAAGGGTTTGAAATTGAAAAAGTCCTAAAAGTTGGGAGAAATTTGAAAAAATCGACAAAAGCTTGGCAAAATTAAAAAAGTTCAAAAATATTCATTTTTTAGATTTTTTTTTTTTTTTTTTTTAGCATCAAAGGTATCCACAACATAAAATAAATGCATTGCCACATAAGAATGAAAATAAAGCTAGTATATAAGATGTATAAGAAATGTAGTGCTACATCACATATCAACCATGAATCAAGTCCTGAATCTCGAGTCCTGACTCAGTGTCAAGAGTCAAAATATCAACAAAAGATATAATAAACGTATATCATCATCACGAGTCATCTACATGTCATAAAATAATTAGTCACTAGGTTCCACCCCTTTTACGGGAATATGGAATGGCTTTGCCTTTTCCTCTAGAGGAAGAATGCCCTACCCCTGGGGCTACAAATGGACTTTGTTGACCTCTAGAAGCGAAAATAGGAGGTTGCCTTATGTTGAGCAGTGGACAAAACTACCACAAATCTGGTCATATGTCCTCCTCTTTGGCAATGACAAACTCCTCTCTCCACAGGGTCGAATCGTAAAGGATTGAGTGCAAAATGAGTAAAAAAATTACACTTTCCCCAACTTATACGCAGCCCCAGAAAAGGGTCACGACTTTTTTTATATCAAATTGCGATTTTATCAATTAAATCACAAGTTTTTCAAGTTTGAAAAACTCTCGAAAAATTCAGCCAGTAACATCCGTGAGTTGAAAAGCTCGTGATTTCCAGATGTTATCAAGAGGTTTTCCACAAAGGTTTAAAGAGAATAGGCTGCTATGGAATGTTTTCTCGAGCATTATTGTGTTAGGAACTTCGCTCAATGAAAAAATCATCCAACCTTAAGAGGCAATTGAACATTACTTTCTTTCTTCTAACTTATCATAATACAGGAGTATATTTCACGTATCTCATCTTATTTGTCTCTTGTATTTGTTTATTTGCAATTATATTCTCTTTATACCTTGTTTGTGTTTAGAGTCTCAGGGTTAAGGAATACTATGTATTTTATGGAAGGTGAAAAACCATTACATTTTTGTAAATTGGCCAAAACTCATGCGGCTTATGGAGCCTGTCTTCTATTAAGACCAGCTTATGGCTTTATTAGATCATGAAGAGCCAATCTTCAAGCTGTTTTGGGGATGGCCAAAAACTGCAATAATAGCAAATTTGGGTAACTCATTTAGCTTCATGAGCTCTTTATTAAGTGTTTCAAGGTTTCTGTGGTGGGAGTGCTTATTAGAAATGTTTGGATAATCCACAGTAGAAATCTTGATTTTTTCAACGCATTGGATCACTAATTGGATCCATCATTAGGATGAAGAGACAAAAATGAGGAGAGGGCAGCCTTGTAAGAAATGGGAGACACACAGAACAAGGAATCTTAAAAGACTATATGTCGGATGGTGTACTATCAGAAAGCCCAATATCAGAAAGCCCAATATAATAATCACAACGTAATATTATTCTTAAAATTATATATCATAACTAATCACAATGAGGATGATAATAAAATGATTATTAATCATAAAAAATATGATAAAAAATAACCTGTAATGTACTAATAACAATAAGAAATTGTAAATTCAAACTAAATAACAAACCTATGTTATAATGTATAATATACTTACAATAATATAACATAGCTGAAAAGTAAAATATAACATACCTATAATATATCAAAAACCTAAAAATAAAATATAACAAACCTAAAATATGTTAATAACAATAATAACTAAATTTTAAACTATATAACAAACTAGGTTATAAAGTATAATATACTTATAATATAATATAAATATAATAAAACAAACCTAAGGAAGAATACTCATAAAGACTAATAAAAATTATTACTCAAAAAGTCATAATAAGATTATCATGCCTAGAAAAAGGGATCATCATAATAATAATAATCCTGAATAATCATATCCTTAGAGAAAGAGTAGACCAGAAAGACAAAAAGGAAGGTGAAAGGATGGGCCGATACACGGGAAGGAGAGAATGAAAAAGGATGAGAACAAACCTTTCAATATTACCTGGTTCTTCTATTGCAGATCAGTGGGAATCAGTTCTCATTGATGTTCAGGCCTAGATCCCAATTTGTTGGGGATTTAATGATTTCAATAGCTTCTCTAATTCTACTTTTGAAGTACTGATCCTCTTTGGCCAGGATTTTGGTGTCTTCCAGTACACACTGTGCCTGCTTCTATTGGAATGCTTGGCCAATGCTGAGGTGCATACACCCATTCCTGATATCAACTCCGTGTTTTTTAATCCTTATGTGAAATGATCATCCAGTTTCTTCGATGTAACATTTGCCACATGACCATTCTACCTTATAGATCTCTTTCTTTATGCTGGCAATGGTCTAAGGTGCCTTTCCCATAGCTCTTTATTATTATAGGCTTGATTGTTAGGGTAGGTTTTATTTTTTATTTTTTACGCACGCTTTGGTTGACAATACTGGAAATTTTTTCCCATTCTGTCGACTAACATTTTGCGCGAAAGAAACATGTCTTCACTGAAGTCTATTCCAAGGAGCTTTTGATGTTCGGAGTTATTGAGAAGAAAAATGGTTTCCCATCTTGTTCTACTATCATGCAAAACAACAAACTCTAGTCTTACCAATATTCACGTCCATCTCTCTAGCTCCTATTTGCTTGAGGCTTGAACTGATAATTTCCTTCAACCTAATTTAGAGAGGTAATATTATGGTTTTCCAGAAATGAGAATAGTAAGCTTCATAAATTATGCCGTTGCACAAATATTGATTTGTTTAGAATCTAGATAGTCATCCCTTTTCCTGAAGAATACTTTCGTTTGGTTGTCAAACACCCAGGATTGCAAAAACATCCTTGATCACTTGTCATATTAAATAACTGTTTTATTTGTGATTTATGTAAAAATTACTGTTTCTGAATATTTCTTCTGTTTCAGTCTAATACTTCAGAGGTTATTGAAGAGTAGTGAAAAATGATGTCCACTGGATCGAGTTTTGAGAAAGTCCTCTGAGATTCTTAGCATTCGAGGGTTCTTGATATTTGATCTCAAGTTCCTTATTCATTCTTCTTTAAATATATTTGCAAGAATAGGTAGTAAGATATTGTTATTTGATTAGAGCGCTGAGACGGTCTTTCTTAATTTCTTGCTCTAAATCAAATCTTTTTAGAATTTGCATTAATCCCACACAAAACTATGTAGGTTGAAGTGCCATAAGCAAGGTTGATCTGGAAACCAGGCCTATAATCACCTATGTAGCTAACCCAGCTTCAAGAATTATTACAGTATTTGAATGGATATGGTTCAGAGCTTATTATCTTTCTCATTGCCTTTCATGTTTCATTAATATGTGAAATATTCATAAATGCCCAATTTGTTCCTTGATTGTGTTTGCAGGAGTATAGTATGCCTTTTAATGAAGAGAGACAACTTCTTTATTCAGGAAAAACACAATTTGAAAAGGCCTTGGACTTTTATATCTGCAGCCAGAGTGATATTTTTGTTCCGGCAATTTCAGGCATGTTTTATTCGACTGTTGCAGGACAGAGGATCTCCTTGGGAAAAACACAAATACTTGTTCCAAGTTCAAAGCATGACACTACTTCAAAGATTAAACTTTTTGATAGTCTTTCTCGATATGTTACGAAGAAAGATCATTTTGTATATTCATGTTTTTGTTGAGTTTCCTACAACTAACACTGGCACTACTGCAATCCATTAAGAGTAATCAATAGTGAAGAAAATGAATCACACCAATTTTTCGAGATTATGTGGACATAAAGGCAATTTTGCCAGTAGATTTTCAATACCGAGCCAAATACAAAACGAGAATCAAAATTTTTATCTACTGGCAGGAAAAGGTACTATCTAACCATTGCTTCTGACCTCTAAAGAACAGGATGGCATTGTTACAATCCATTTCTAAACTGGGGTTCGAATAATGTATCCCTCATTGGGATGCTTCATCTTTCAAAGAGAAGGATTGTTCTAACAGTGTTGCGTGGAAGCAGATTTAGCTTTTCCGCTGCCATCATTGCTGCAAAAAATTTAAGCTTATGAGATCCATCCATGTTGATATTGTCATTTTAGCAGATTTAAGGTCTGTTACGACTCATTTATGAGGTGGGTCACTTCCGTTTTATTGAATATTAGATACAACCTCCAAAATATATAACATGTTTGAATAGAATTGCTTGATATATGGGAATGGTCAATTGATTTTTTCCCAATAACCAGTTGTTTTTATAATGGAAAAGATTGTGACACAACTGTACAGCCATTGTAATACAAATTGTATATTTGTTTGTGTTGATTTTTCTACAATAAACATAGTAAAAACCTTTTTTCTGATCTAATATCACTTTTAATGATCTTCAATTGATTTATTTTGCGCCACATGTATCATTAAGCAATTATACACAAAAAATCTCATTAGTAATGCAGCGAAAATAGTAGAAACAAATAAGATCATAAAGAGACAACCATGCACAATAGAGACAACAAATTTTCCCTGGGAAACACAAACTTGGGAGAAAACCCAACAACTCTTTTTCTAGAAGAAATTAATTTTCAACAAAGTTTACAGTAAAATGTTTAGAAATCCATGCCAAAACCAAGTACAAACTTTAACCATTTCATTCTTTTTCTACTCCCATGAGTATCTTCTATATAAGAGAGATGATGAGAGTGTGTGACAAATGAAGTGTCACATCATGCGTATATATACAAGTTGAATGGGTGCATTTATGAAGTGAACACTTTTTGATAAATAGAAATATATATATATATATATCTTATTAATAAATGAAATGACAGATGATGATTTGTTTATAATGGGGGTTCCTGGCTTATATACCGCCATGGGCACCCTTTGGGGAAAGGGCATGATCTTATGATCATGCCCTTTCATTTAATTAACTTAAAATTAAATAATAAACCTAAAATTAAATACTAATTAATTTTTTACATAACATCGCCTTCCTCTCGAAAGAATGCTTTGTCCTCAAAGCATACGTAACGACGGATGTTGTTGACAAAATGCTTCATTCTCCCCACAAGCGTCTTCTTTGGGTAAGTCCTTCCCCTTGATCAGATATTTCGAGATGATCAAGGTCCCACACTTTAAAAGGTCTTGGATTAGTCTCTCAATTTCCATTTTTTGATGATGTGGATATCGGTATGGCTTGATGTTGACGGGGCCTGACCCTGCCTTGACTTCTATTGTATGCTCAATTTCCCTATTAGGCGACATCTTCATAGGTAGGCTTTGAAATACTTTTTCATGCTTTCGAATTAGATCTTGTATCTCTGGTGACTCTTCACTGGTCATATTCGCAGATAACATTTCTAATTGGTGACATTGTACTACATAAGTAGGTGCTCTTTTTCGACTCATCTTCATCATCTGAGATGATGATACAATTTGATTCTCTGGTGCTTGGAATCCGTGTAATTTGTACTTCTGACCTCCCCATTTGAATTTTATAAATTATACTTGGTGGTTGGCGGCATAAGTACCTAAAGTTCGTAGCCCTTGGATACCTAAGACTACATCTGCTCCTCCTAACAGTACTGTGAAGAATGGAGACTCTAAATTAAAGTCTTGAATTTGCAATTTGACCTTATGGCATTTCCCCACCTTTTCAATCTTCTTACCATTAGCTACCATCACTTTCATGTTTGGCAAGGGAAATGAAAAAATATTGAGTCTCTTTGCCATGGTTGCATCTAAAAAATTGTGTGTGCTACTAGAGTCGATGAGAACCACTACGTTGTTCTTCTTTATGTGTCCTTTTAACTTTAAGGTCTGAGGTTGTGATATACTTGTCATAGCTGATAGTGACACTTGCAGGATATTTCCATCATCTAATTCTGGTGAGAATTCTGGGGCATCTTCTGTTTCTTCTATGTCAGAATCTTCACTGTTTGAATCATTGGTTGCTTCACAATTATATAGGTTCTTTGGTTCTTTTCCTTTAGCACATCTATGTTTGGGGTCCCACTTTTCACCACAGCGTTTACGTTTACCTTCTTTTATCCTTTGCATTTCCACGTTAGATTTTTCATCTTCACGACGATGTGGTAGAACATATCTCGTATTATTTGAGTCCACATACTAGGATATTCTTCGTCTTGAATATGTTTTTTTCGCTTTTGACCAAAATATTGGTTCGAATTTCTTTTTCGCTGCTTTTTGTTTTTCGTCTTGCTACTTCTATTGATGTAATGTCATGCATCTCAAGTTCTACTTGTAAATGGGTTTTGAGTCGCGAGACGTATGACTGAATTAGACGAGATTTTGATAATCCAAGTACTCGGGTTACTAAGGTCTCCCATTCTTGAGTGTATTCGTCCACACTTCCTTTTTGTCATAATTTGATGAGTTTTGAAAAGAACTCTTCTTCCTTTACACCTTGGAATCTTTTAAAGAATGCATCCTTAAATTTTTTCCAACTAATGACGTGTGTTGTCTTTTTCCACCACATATATCAATTATATGCTTCCCCTTCCATTTTCATGGATGTGTGCCTGAGCTTTTCGTCATCATCATTGATGTCATATGTCTCAAAGTATTCTTCTGCTTTATTTATCCATACAACGTTATTTTTTCGTTTCCATCGAATTTAGGCATCTCGACTTTTGCCTTTCCTTGGTATGTCACTAATGGTTGAGCGAAAAAGGGGTGTTGATTGGTAAAGGTATCCCAGAGTTGCTTGTTTGTAAGAGTCGTGTTACTCATTTCTTGGTGGGGTGTCGCTGATTTTTTTGGGGATTCAGTTTTTTCATGAGAGTTTGTTGACTTTATTGAATCTGATGAGTTGTGCTCTTGATTTTCTTCAACTTCTTGTAGTAGTTGTGCGGGTGTATAATTCATCTTTTTACACAGAAGTTTCAACAATGTTAAGGTCTCTTTGAGATTTACTTCTGTTTGGACACAGTGATTTTCCATCTTTATCTCTATTCGATTTGTCGTATCCTAAAGATTTTTGATATTGTCAGCCTGCTCCTCAAGCTTGATCTGGAAATCATCTAATCTTTTATTGACCTCATCGTGGTTGTTATTTATCTTATGTTCTGCGTCAACTAATTTTTTTTAGAAATCCGCCATTGTCATTGTCGAAATTGAGCGGGTTTGTGGGGGCGTGTGTTTATCTGCCAGCTTAAATTTATTTATTTATTTATTATTATCATTTTTAAGTTAAATTAATTAATTTAATTATATGACATAAGTAGTTGTTTTTTAAAAATAAATTTAATTAATTAAATTAACTTTATATATATAACTTTACAATTAAATTAAGTTATGTATTCTATATAACATATATATATAATTATATTATATATTATTATATATAAACGTTATATATAAATAACGTTATATATTTGACGTTATATATATATATATATAATATATATATATATATATATATATATATTTACCACGGACAGTCACCTCTGTTGGTGGTCACCTTCCGTTGACCGTTCAAAAGAAAAGCCCTCAAGCAGATATCACCGCAACCCTTATTCCAATTAACCACCGGTCCACCACACGGGATAAACCATGACACAGATTTTTGGTGATGGTTCAGCGTATCAACCTAGGTCACCGCAGTGTATTAGCGTTGGAACTCACAACTTACCGTAGTGTATTACCGCAGGTTACCACAGAGGAAAACGACGCTGGTTCCCTGAGGGTTCAGTGTATTAACTTCTGATGCTGCAACGTTTTTTTTTTTTTGGCTGTGGTGTGAGATTGTAGCTAGTTTTTTTAGCATATTAGCGTTGGAACTCACAACTTACCGCAATGTGTTATCGCAGGTTACCGTAGAAGAAAACGACGCTGGTTCCTTAAGGGTTCAATGTATTACTTCTAACGCTGCAACGTTTTTTTTTTTTTTTTTTAATCGCTGTGGTGTGAGATTGTAGCTAGTTGTTTTAACTGCAATCCTGTAACAGCACACTCCAAGCAGAACAAGGATAGTCCACACGCACCGCTTTTTTTTGAAAGTCGTAGGGCCTGATGGCCAACAGAACTTGTGGGTGTCACCAGTTCATGTTGGCTCTGATACCAGATGAAGTGAACACTTCTTGATATATAGAATATATATATAAATATTATAATAAATGAATTGACAGATGATGATTTGTTTACAATGGGGGTTCTTGGCTTATATACCGCCATGGGCACCCTTTGGGGAAAGGGCATGATCTTATGATCATGCCCTTTCGTCTAATTAACCTAAAATTAAATAATAAACCTAAAATTAAATACTAACTAATTTTTTACATAATAATTTACCCCAAGGGACACACCCTTTCATGGCAGGGTTGAATTGTCCCTTTTGAGCCTACATGAAACCCAAAAATAATATTTATTTTATTTTAAGTTCCATAAATTTTCTAGGCCGACTTAAGAGGCTTTTTCGCATGCAGGAAAGCCTCCCGATGCTACACAAAAATCAATAGTTTGGCCTTGGTATGTACTCTAAAACAAAGGCCTTACCAACTCTGACAAAACATGACCCTTTTCATTTCCATCCTTTAAAGGTTTGACAAGTACATTGTCTTGTACATAAGGATTCCTTCTAAGATCTTGTGCTACTTGGAGGGGATGATGAGACTACCTCCCGGAGACATTAAGATGAGCCATGCTACAACCAACCAGAGGTTGCAGAAATGTTAGTTGAGAGGCTATCTCCAATGACTTCCCTCTGCAGATCAGCATGAAGGACCTCACTTCAGCCTCTCATTCCCTCAATTCAAGAATATGGTTTGTTGTCCCAACTACAGACTAATATCTAGCTACATTCACTTCCTAAAATTGTTGCTAAAACCCTTCTTTCTACTTATTCCATTCCAAGGTTGGGCTCATTACCCTACAATGAGATTCTCCAACTTCTCGTTCATAACCCTTCAACCCCCATTGCCCTTCCTTAAGCTCATACCACACATAACATTTATTGTTGTAGTGACAATGCAACATCTTCTCCCTTGTTCTGGATGGAAGGAAATATATACCGAATGCCATTTTTTGTTGAGAGAAAAATGTCTAGAACTACCAAAGATCACATTGCATTCTTGCCTTTCTCATCAAGTGTTTGATTGAATTCAATTAGGACTTTCCATAAGTCATAAACACCTCGAGGAAACCCACACACGGTATGAAGTACCTCCAATGTATGGGAATGGGGGTGACAAAAGAGCCTTAACTTCATTTCGTGTTGTGCTTGCATGACAAGACATATGTTGATGGTTTGTGTAATCTCCATAATATGTTTACACATCATGGGAGGGATATTGATACTTTAAGTGATCAATTCCTCATTTGGCCTATAAAGTCAATGTAAATATGTTCCATGGTTGGCTTGCATGTCAACTTCCACATTTTTCCTTTTCATGATTGGGAGGAGCCCAATTTGTTCAAAACCTTTTATCATTGAGGGAGTTTCTGAGAGGAATTCGGATTCTCCACAGTGTTCATCTTTATATTGGTCGACGTTTCGAGTCTAGACCTAGACTCATATATCAGTCCTGATGATGAGTCTGGGTCTAGACTCGAAACGTCGACCAATATAAAGATGAACACTGTGGAGAATCCAAATTCCTCTCAGAAACCACACCACAGTGATCTACAATCCAAAATTGAGGGAGTTATTTGTAGAGTTTGGAGAGCTTAAGGTTTTTTCGAGGGATTTGGTAATATTGAGATCAAAGGATAACCATAAGTCCCTAATAAATGTAACTTTTCAAATCCCTCTCTTTTGAGAATGGTTAGGCCCTAGATGACTACTAGTGCTTTTGCCTCATTACTTGTTGCAATTCATAAACTCCAAGCAAACTACATTTCCTTTGGCCTCTTTATGTTATAGATGACCACCCCTCCTTGCACCTATTTCCCTGATGATGGTTGATTGTTACAAATGAGTTGAGTCATGTTTAGATGGTCATTATACCTCTTTTTTGAAAGGCCTTGATTATTCGTTATGACATATTGATATTATATTCTATCTACCTAACATAATTTTATTTGTTGACTCCTAAGTACATGAGCTATATGTAAGTTCATAATTTTTAATAATGTTGTAGTCCTTGGGTATTGTATTATGATTATAAAATGCGACTTTCATGTATGTTAGGTTCTCTCTCTCTATAAAAAAAATGCTTCACCCTATTCTTTTGGATCTCATATAATTTTCAATTATCATTGAAGTTCAATTGGAGAGATCTTTATCCATATATTTGGGATTTGTAGGTGTAAGCCACCCTTGGGCATGCAAGGATCACAATATTTTTTGCATTGTCTCTTATTCTTGTTAGTTTTTCAACTTGCATCTATGTTATTACTACTCATTTTTAGTTTGCAAATAGGTTCACTTTAAGTGATATTAGACGAATGGTTTTGATCCCTTGGAAAATAAGGCGAGATGCATGCACCAAAAATAATTTAGGGGAAGATGATAACCATGTTGAAGATGAGAAGAATACCTATTTAACCATTGAAGTGTTTTAGTCCTAAATCAACATATGTTGAATTGACTCCAAAATGGGATAGGAGGAAGTATTAAACAAGATGAACATGGACTATTAAAGAGTTGAGAAAAAATGATGAACAAGTGAAGGGGATGTTCAATCTATTTTGGATATTAGGTCATGATCATCCACTTCTTGACGGTGACCCTTATCATCTCTTTGGAAACACTTCACATATGATTCACACATTAGGGGAATTTTGAGGTCTAAAATGGGCATCCTAAGGAAATTATAAAATAATAGTGGAGATAATAAAATAATATTAGATTACATCATCAAATTTTAGAGGGAGAAAAGAAAAAGCTATAATTTCAACTCGTATCCTTAACTTATCTTCCTATGGGTTTACTCAAATTTTAAGCGCAAATAATCGTTGGATGAAAAATTTGATTTCTCATCCAAGGAGTACCATGTTGCATACTTTCGATGGACTTTACTACATGAAAAAACGTGATTGCAATCACGTTTTTTCATGTATTTCTCATTTTTCGTATAACATGGTCCATCGAAAGTATGCAACATGGGTACTCCTTGGATGATGGATTAAATTTGGCATCTAACGAGCACTCCTGCTTGAAATTTGAGTAAAACCTTAGGAAGATAAGTTGAAAATACGAGTTGAAAAAATAGTTTTATTATTTTTTTATTTTTTTAATCTTTTCATTTTTTACTCCAAAAATGGTGAATCATCCCCCATGGTTGACATAATCATCTAAAATCCTATTGGTTCTTATAAAGTTTATTTTGGTTGTACATTTTCGTAGGAGGCCTATTTTAGACCTCAAAATTCCCCTAATGTCTTAAATCAAACAATTAGAATGAAGCCTTAGAAGGAAAATAACAATAGTTTGAAGCTACCATACAACCTCTAGATGAAGATGATGGTGATGCTAACACAAGCACTTGGATGAACAATATCGATTTTGAATTTAAAGGGAAACACATGAAATAAATATGATAAGTTGCAAGTTGCACTTAAACATTTGGAAGGCACAACACATATGTGGAGATGGATGGATACAAAAGAACTACAATGCCTACTTCAATGAATTCACTGAAGCTATGAATAAATGAGACCATTGTCTTGGTTCAAGATGCACAACACAAATTCAATGAAACATAAAAACATTATTCTCTAAGACCATTCCATTTGTGTGTGCCTTCCATTGTGAAAAGTGAGAATACAGTGATATGGGGTTTAACAGTAAGTTTCGCTGGGTGAAACCCACGAGATGGAGGTTCAAATCTCATTGAGTATATGGCCTGTTGAGTCTTGGCTAGAAGAGTAGGCGACCCCCGAGCGGATGTCTCGGCTCTTGTTGAGGCATAAGTTAATTGCTATTGTGTGCAACTTGCAGGCTGTTACACCTAGCTGAGGTTTATAGTGGCAGCCAGTTGGATTTGATCCTGGGCATGTTCAGGATAACTCTCACCAGTTACCGATTATCCTAGATTAAACACACACACACACACACACACACAATGAGAGATCGTTATCATAATAATATCCATGAATCTCTCAATTTATCTTCATCCACAACATATTTTTTAGACATCATTTCGTAGTCTCCTTAATATGTTACAATGTATTTATCAACCAAATAATATAAGATAATTAGATAATCACATGTAGGGGTTATTTTTTCATACACTCCACTCCTTAATGAACACAGGGGTGCTTTTGATATTCAATTCCTATCTCCCCTCTTCAATCTACCTCTTTTTAATTGGTCCAATTTTTGTCCTCTTTTTCCATGATCCTCATTAGTGTTTACCTTTTGGATTTCTTTTAATTGGATATTATCCCTACAAACGTGGACATCCTTTTTCTTATGCCCATATAAAAAGGTAATCATCTAGTGAAATACATGGGTTCTCAGTGGTTGTACTAGTTGATTTTATAGAAAAAGTTTCGACTTATATGTTTTATCAACATTTCTTGGATCAAAAACCTTATCCCCTGCACCCGCCAGTCATAACTTGGTCCCAATTATTCTCATGCACATCTTGAGATTTACATTCATCACCCTTGAAGTCCCAATATATTGTCAACAACTTCAATTCATTATCAGTTTAGAATGTAGGTACATGTCGTTGCAACAACGACCCTCCAAAATTTTTGTCTAAGTCAATTTTGGAGCCTAAATGAATTGTCGTTTCAAGCCCCTTAGTGTGGTCGCATTGTTTGTTTTGTTACTCTTATGTTTACTCCTAGTTTCGCATCCTCCTAAGTCAATGTTTCCTAAGTGTCGTCACCTAACCCTTAGAAGCGCTTATGTTATCTATCCCATGGTTGGGTGGACTTATGGCTTTTCTTGGCTTAAAAAATAGCTTTTTTGTCACGCACACACTAGAAAAGCACGTAAAAAGCACACAAAAGCAAATGAAAGCAAGAAAAAGGCATATTTTAAGGTAAAACACACTTCTAGTTGACAAAGGCATGCTCTTGTGTTGAGCACACTCCTTTGGGTAGAAAAAGTGCGCCCTCTTTGAGTGCACTCCTTCATGCTAAGCAAGTGCACCCTCCTTGAGCACATTCCTTTGTGCCGAAGAGATGCACACTTCTTGAATGCATGCATGAGCTTCTTGTTGCATGTGGGCGCACTCCTAGAAAAATATGAGCCCACATAACTTCCCTTAACTAACTCATTCACTGGTCGACAAGTGGTGATCATGCATGGAACTGATTTGCATGTAATTTCTTTTCAAACAACCCAATGAATCATTCTCATCTAGGTTGGGCGCACAATTGTGGATCGAGAAACACTTCGTCGATCTGTGTTACAAGTAAGTTTTCCATGTTGAATCTATTGATTGCCTTTCATGATTTCACTATTGATCTTGCTTTACTTCCCAACATTTCTTTGTTTTTCAATTTATTTACTGACATTTTTGTTCAGTCTTGTTTATGCAAGTGTTAATTTGTTGTCGCATGCTAAAAATCTGCACATTCCTTAACTTTTCACGTTCTCACCATGATTGCGACAACATCCATAAAAGCTTATAGATCCTTCTTCTTCTCATTTCTATCGCGAAATTTTGTTGCCAGACTTGTTCTTGAGAAATCCTTAGGCAGAGCGCACTTCTCGAACCCGAAGCCCAATCAGATTTGAAAATTACGTCCAGATTAGACCAGTCTGCCTCTTCAGCACACTCCTTCACCACAAAGCACTGTGCCCTCCATGAACGCATAAGTGCACCTCGAAGGCTTGAGTGAGTTCCCTTCATCCCTTCGACATGTGCCAGTGCGCCCTCCTTGCCCTTGAGCACATGAGCACACCCTGAAGGCCCAAAGACTTATTCCTTCGTCACTAGTGTGCGCTTGATGGTTTTCCTTTTCTTGCTTGAGTGCATGAGCACACTACAAATCCCCAAATGACCCTTGTGTTAAATTTTGCAATTAGTTATCTTAGATCTTCAACCTTTAAGTGCAAACAATAACTAATATCCATATAGAAGACAATCAATAGATTTGATCCAAGACCAGGGAAAAACCCAACTGTGGGGGAAAACCCTTAAAGACTATTCTTCTATTAGATCTTCATCAAACGTTCAACAAATATACATAAGTAGAGTACAAAACCCTTTTCTCAATTACAACAACATTACCCCTTTTCAAACTAGGAAAAATCTTCTCAAGTGAGAGATCTGATCACAAATGTAGAATAACAAATCCTTCAATCCTTCAGCAAAGATTACATGTGTGAATAGGAGATCTACAAAAACTGATACAAGGGATATTTGCCACAAATGATAATACAAGATAGAGATCTTACCTTTAATGCAAAATCTTCCAAACAATAATTCAAGAAATAAATCTCCAGAAATGCAAGAGAGAAATCTCCACTAGATCTGCCAATGATGAAATAATAGGCTTCCAATAAATATGCTAACAATGAGAGAGATAAAATACTAATGCAAGGGATTTATCACCCATGCGAAAGAGATCACCAGTGTGACAAGAGATTTTCCATTGATAATCATAGGTCTACCACTGATAATAAGAGATCTGCCAATGATGATAAGAGATTTGCCACTGATAATCAAAGATATGCCACTGAGAATAAGATATTTTCCAATGATGATAAGATATCTGGCACTGATAATTAGAGACCTACAAATCTACAATAGATTTTCTAACAATAAGAGAGATAAATCACTGATGCGAGGGCTTGATCACCAATGCAAGAACTAGATCACCAAAGCAAGAGAGAGAGAACTCGATGTGTTGCAAATGAGGGCTTCTCTTCAATATATAGGAATCTTTGAGACCAAATCCCTAACTTGAATTAGGGTTTTGGAAGCTCCTAGAGTGATCCATTTTTGCACATGTCGAATTATATCACTTAAGAGATTTTATTTTGCACATGTCAAAATACCTTTATAAAACAATTTTGAAATAAATTTTGCACTTATAAAAATAATTTGTACTTGAGAAATAATTCACTTCAAGGGTGAAAGGAGTTAACTCATAGAGTTGCACAAAATTCAACACTCCCTCTCAACTAGGGAGGAATTTCCATCAATAGCACCAAAATTGTTGTACTTGTCAAATCATCATGGCTTATGCTGAACATTCTTGAATCTAAAGAAGAATACTCATGGCAGGGGAGCCTCAGCTACCACCCTAAATCCAATCTCAGCCAAATAAAGGCTAAGAAACCATTACCAGGGAGTCTCAAGCATCAAGGAGCCACATTCATCGGGGATCCAGATGCTTCCACTTGGCATCAAGGAGCCACATTCTACAACCTTGAACAAATACCATCGGGGAGACTCATGCTACCACCCAGAATGAATATCGCTCAGTAATGAAGACTAAGAAACCATTACTCAGCCAATGAGGCTAAGTATCCATAATAGCTTAGCACATAGGCTAAGAATCCATAATAGCTTAGCACATAGGCTAAGAATCCATAATAATTCAAGAACACCAACATCTTCGAACTTGATTGAGATACTACTTAGCATGACTGGTAAGAATCACAATCCGATCTCACGTAGCCAACACCCATTCGCTAGATGTGTGGGAAACAAGAGCTCACTAGCTCAATTCCTCATCCCTAGGAGCTCACTAGCTCAATTCCTCATCCTTGGGAGCTCAACCAGAGGGGAAGAAAACACATCTCAGTGTTCTTGATTAGCTAGTTCTTGGACCCGAAAGAGATGCACCCCTTAATCCAAGCATATCTCTGAAGACTAGAAATTTCATCTTCGGTAGTGCTTTGGTAAGTATATCAACAATATGCTCATCAGTCTGAATATGGTGGAGTCTCACAGCTCCTCTCTGGACAATGTCTTGAATGAAATGATATCTGATTTCAATGCGCTTGGATTTGTCATGAAATACAAGATTCTCAAACAATCGGATCCCACTCATATAATCACAGAATACCACTGTAGTATCTAGGACTTTCTCAAATAAATCTCCAAAGAGTTTTCTTAACCAGACAACTTCACAACTAGCTAAGCTAGCAACAATATACTCAGCTTCAGTAGAATTGAGAGCAATTGATTTTTGTTTCCTGCTCATCCAAGAGATTATGGCAGATCCCAAACTGAAACAACATCCTAAAGTGCTTTTTCTGTCAATAATGTTGCATGCCCAATCAACATCAGTATAACCATACAAATTTATATTGCCAACAATATATCTAAGACCAAAGTTAATTGTCTTATGTAGATATCTAAGCACGTGTTTAGTAGAAACTCAATGATTATGTAGAGCCTTGGTCATGAATTGACTCAAGGTGTTTACAACATAGCAAATATCTAGACGGGTGTTCACTAGGAACATTGATGCTCCAATCAATTGACGATACTTAGATGGATAAGATAAATCAGGTCCAGCTTCGTCACCACAAAGTTTCTTGAAGTTCATCTCCATGGGAGTGCTCATAGATTTGCACTATACCATTCCAAGCCTTTGCAATAACTTTACAACATACTTCCCTTGGGAGAGAAAAATTTCACTAGGTCTCTGCTAGACCTCCAACACCGAAAAGAATTTCATCATCCCATGATCTTTCATTTCAAATTCAGAGGCAAGCTCCCTCTTACACTGAATCATCAGAGGTTCATTACTTGCCAAAATAAAATCGTCAACATATAATACCAAAATCAAAGGCATACCTTGTACAACTTTGAAGTAGAGGTTTGGATCTACACTGCTCCTCATGAATCCCAATTTTACTGAGTAGTTGTCAATGCGAGAATACCAAGCCTTGGGGGCTTGCTTTAAGTAATAGAGTGCTTTGTTCAATCTACATACATGGGTTCTTCTGTCATGTACCTCAAATCCTTGAGGTTGTTCAACATATACTTCCTCTTGAAGAGCACCATGGAGAAAAGTTGTCTTGACATCCATCTGATGGAGAGTCCACCCTTGACTAGCAGCTAAAGAAAAATAGAGCGAATGGTGGTATAGTGACCAACAAGAGAAAATATGTCTTCATAATCAATTCCCTCTTTTTGAGAGAATCCTTGAGCCACAAATCTTGCTTTATATTTTTCAATACTGCCATCCATGCCATGTTCTATTTTGAACAACCACTTTGAAGTCACAACTGATTTACCCTGAGGTTTAGGAACAACTTCCCATACATCATTTTGCATAATGGATTCATATTCTTTTGTGTTAATTTTAGGTATGTTCTATGCTTAGAGCAATTTATTTCAATTTTCACAGTTAGCTCAATATCTTTTCCAGATTAGCAATCACATTTGCATTAAAGTAAACTGTAGATAGAACATAAACATAAACCACAGAAGACAAGCCAAGACAAGAGGACACAAGATGTGGCGCTAGCCAGGGACAAACCCCAATATGGGGAAACCCTTGATCAGTTCTTCTTGTATGTTCTTCAATAGTTCAATAGAGAGAGAGAGAGAGAGAGATAGTACGTTTAAAACAGAAGTCAACACTTTGACTTATCTAGATAAGAGCAAATATCATCTCTAACAAGATGATACATAAGATCAGTTGAAGACATGCTGCGTCAATTGATTCTCCAAGGTGATTCCTTCACCTATCGTTGTACTTCATTTTGTCATCATGCTACACTTCACCGCCCTGCACCATGCTGCACCCATCATCACTATGCTGCGTCTCATCATGCTTCATCAATCATCACTATACCCATCATTGTATTGCATTATGTGTCATTGCTGCACCATGTTGCCATACTGACCTATGTGTTGGCTGCAACTTGCTTGCTTGTTGTCCCTAGCTTGCTTTTTGTCCTTAACATGCTTGTTGTCCCTAGCATGCTTGTTGTCCTTAGCATGCTTGCTGTTGCATGCTAGCTGTAACATTGCATGCTTGGTGTATTTGCTGCTAAGTACCATACAACTGTCCCAATGTTAGTTAGTTGTCCCTTGCATGATGCTCTCCTTCAGAGACAGATGCTATGGTTGTTTCGGCAGTTCCCAGCAGTTCCGGCTGTTCCCGATAGTTCCGGTAGTTCCAACAATTCCGACAGTTCCAACAATTTTGACTGTTCCTGGCAATTCCAGCAGTACCTGCAATTCCGGAAATTCCGGCAATTCTGGCAGTTCCGACTTCTACTCTCTGCGTTAGCTTTCTCGCCTGTTCCCGACAGTTTCGGCAGTTTCGACAATTCCGGCTGTTCCCAGCAGTTCCCACAGTTTTGGCATTTCTGGCAATTCTAACTATTCCTACAGTTCCCAGTTGTTCCAGCATTTCTGACAATTCCCGACAGTTCTGAAAATTCCAGCTATTTCGGTTATTTCGGCTATTCTGGCTATTCCTGGTAGTTCCAACAATTCCGGCAATTCCCCATAGTTCTTGCAATTCCAGCTATTCCCGGCAATTTCGGAAATTCCAGCTATTCTCGACAGTTCCGGCTTCTGCCCTCTTGATTAGGGCAACATTATTCCTTATGATCTCTCCTCCTACTAAAACCCAAAGACAAGTAGAGAGGAAGAGATCCCAAGTGTGTTGAAATGACTTGAAGGCCACCTCTATTTATACTAAAACGTTGAGCATAAGTGGGGTTTATTTGGTTGCTGGCCAACCTTGACGAATTGTCCCATAATACAAATAAATTCATATCTCCATGAATACTTATCGGAATCGGATGATCTTTAAATCAATCCTACACCTCTCGATGAGAGGGATCCAAGAAAAATATCAGCTTTCATTAATAAGATGACCCACATGGAGTTTGGCCCTAGTTGCCAATTTTAACACTCCCTCTCAACTAGGGTGAACTCCATTTGTTGATCCATATGTCCGACTGTACTATCTTTGCCATCAATGCCCTGCACTGCTCTGCTCTACTGAGCTCTACTTTGCTCTGCTGAACCATGAAGAAGAGGAATTGATTGAGAATGTATCATACCATTCTCTACTGACTCGAAGTCAATTTCATCTTAAGAGAGTGTATCACATCACTCTTATTGTCCCGAAGTCAGTTTTATTGATCCCAGATCAATATCACAATAGAGTGTCTCAAACCACTCATACTGATCCCAGATCAATTTCATTGATCCCAGATCAGTGGAGGTCATCCTAACATAGGGAGTACGGTAGATATATTGATGCATCCATCGATAGTACTACTATGGTCCCTAACCCCATTTCCCTGCTTATTGATCAGATGAGAGGTACTTCCCATCAGTCCCAGACTGCATGGGTAGGATGCCTTAATAGGAGAACTAATCATCCTGTCCACAGGAGAACGAATCATCCTGCCCCACAGTCGCCACGGGAGAACTAATCATCCCGACCTACAGGAGAACTAATTATCCTGTTTCACAGTTGCCACGGGAGAACTAATCATCTTGACCCACAGGAGAACTAATTATCCTGTTCCACAGTTGCCATGGGAGATCTAATCATCCGGACCCACAGGATAACTAATCATCCTGTTCCATAGTTGCCACAGGACAACTAATCATCCCGGCCCACAGGGGAACTAATCATCCTGTTCCATAGTCGCCACGGGGTATCACAGGGGAAGGTTGAACCTGTCATCTTGTACATAGCGCACCACGAGGGGAGGTTGAGTCGCCTGGTGTCGTATGTTGCTCCAATAAGTACCCCAAGCTCCCAAGAGCTCCTATAGCTCAATGCATGCAACATGAAGGACCCTTATAAGAAGGTCTCTCAACAACTCCAAGTCGTTCGGGAAAGTCACATATTTGACCTTTCCCAGGGGCTTTGTCAAAATGTTTGCGACCTGTACATTAGTCTCAATGCGATGGAGCCTCCTCGCACATCGACTTACCATATCCCAGATAAGGCAACATCTAATGTCTATCTGTTGGAGCAATCATCGAATTCGGGATTCCTCAATAATCGAATCCCCCCTTTGGTTGTCACAGAGAATCACAATGGTATTCATCATGTGTAAAAACAACTCATTTGAGAGCTTCTGCAACCATGTAGCTTCACACGAGATCATACTCGTAGCTATGTATTCAGTCTCGACGGTGCTTATAACAACCGACTTATGGTTCCTACTCATCCATGATATCGAAGCAGAATCCAAAGAGAACCAGCACTGAGAAGTACTCTAGTGATCCTCCACATTGCCTGCCCAGTCAACATTCGAATAATCATGCAGTTTCATATTTCCAGCAGTGTATCTCAATCCATGAGAGATTGTGCCTCGAAGATATCTCAGAAGATTCTTTGCACCAATCCAGTGAGGCTCAACCAAATATGAGCTCACCATGCTAACTGCAAAACATATGTCTGGACGAAAGTTCACCAAGAACATCAACGCGAATGAGGTTATGAAACTCAAAGGCATTTCCCAAATCTAGTCCGACATCACTACCATATAACTTTTGAAAGTTAAGATCCTCAAGGTAGTCACGGGCTTGCAGTTTACCATTCCACATTCAGAATCCAACTCCCTCTTACTTCTGCAAGTGAGAGGGTCTGCACCTGTTTGAAAGAGGTCGTCCTTAGAAGGTGTTGGTATGAGATGTCTATCATCCACAACCTTCAAATAATGGTTTCGATCAGCTTCACTCTTAGTGAATCTCAACTTCATCTGATAGGCTATCAATCCTCTCATACTATGCCTAGGGAAATTTGCTTCAATCCATAGAGGGCCTTCTTCCACCTGCATACGTGAGATTCCTGATCATGAATCTCAAACCCCTCGGGTTGTTTGAAACCTGTGGACCTACTACATGAGAGGAATGGTCCCCTTGTAAGATTTTCCTTCGGTACATCTCAAACATGTACTTTCATGCTCTTTTTGAATTCAGGCATCCCCGTCACCATCTGACTCACAAACCTCCGGTGTTATGTGTCAATGGACATGGTCCCCAGTGGACTTCCTGCAACCTGATACAACCTTGAACTCAAAAACATCTTTGAAAATTCTATTTTCAAACACGTACCTTTCCATCGATGAGTACCACCCTGCAACCTTTGACTTTTGTTGCCGAAATGGACACCAGGTTCTTCTTGCGATCAGGTACATAAAAGAGATTCTGTAAATGAATCGAGTTACCCTCATTCAATTGAGGGGTAACATTCCCTACACCCTTTCCGGGATAGGCAGCATCAGCTCCAAGTATAATCCCATGATTGTTTCCATCTCTACCAGATTCGAGAGAGCACCCTTCTATTCGATGAGGTGCCTAGAAGCACTACAATCAATAAGCCAGATTCCCAAAGAATCTGAAGGAGAGGGCCTATACAAGATAACACTTCTTTATCTTATTAGAAACAACATTTGATTCTTCATACCTGGGGTTCCTTTCTTTCATTGAAGAGTCGACTGTATCCTTGATGACCTGCATTACCTGTCATTCCTCTGATCATTGAAGATGTCCCTAGAATGATTGTTATCATCATCAAGTGATGTGTCCCTGCTAGTCGGACACTCCTTCACATAATGGCCGAACTATCTTTCCTTGCATCCTTAGATCCGACTTCCCATAGAAGTGATCTTTAGGTAGGCCATCAAAAACTTCTGATGCGCCATTCTGATAATATTCTCTTTTTCGACTTCACCCTCGGTGAATTTGAAGAGGGATGAGGAATCCATTGATCCTTTTGTCATTTCCCAAATGTCTTCAGTGATTTCTCTTTCACTCTTGCTTGGGATTTGTATTCACCTCAACTCTGGTACCATGTTAATTTTAGGTATGTTCTATGCTTAGAGCAATTTATTTCAATTTTCACAGTTAGCTCAATATCTTTTCCATATTATCAATCACATCAGCATTAAAGTAAACTCATATAGAACATAAACATAAATTGCAGAAGACAAGCCAAGACAAGAGGACACAAGATGTGGTGCTAGCCAAGGACAAACACCAATGTGGGGAAATCCTTGATCAATTCTTCTTATATGTTCTTCAATAGTTCAGCAAAGAAAGAGAGATAGTATGTTTACAACAGAAGTCAACACTTTGACATATCTAGATAAGAGCAAAGATCATCTCTAAGAAGATGATACATGAGATCAGTGGAAGACATGTTGCTTCAACTAATTCTCCAAGGTGACTCCTTCACCTATCGTTGTACTGTATTCCGTCATCATGTTGCACCTCACCGCGCTCCACCATGCTGCACCCATCATCACTATGTTGCATCTCATCACGCTTCATTAATCATGATTGTACACATCACTGTAATACATTATGTGCCATTGCTACAACATGTTGTCGTACTGACCTATGCTCTGGCTACACCTTGCTTGCTCGTTGTCCTTAGCATGCTTGTTGTTGCATGCTAGCTGTCCCTTGCATGCTAGCTATAACATTGCATGCTTGGTGTATTTGTTGTTAAGTACCATACAACTATCCCAAAGTTACTTAGTTGCCCCTTGCATGTTGCTCTCCTTCGGAGACAGATGCTTCGACAGTTCCCCGCAGTTCCGACTGTTTCCAGTAGTTTCGACAGTTGCGGCAGTTCCCCACAGTTCTGGTTGTTCCGATTGTTTCCAGTTGTTCCGACTGTTCTGGTTGTTCCGACTGTTCCCGGCAATTTCCAGCTATTCCGGCTATTCCGGCTGTTCCCAGTAGTTCCCGGACGTTCCAGCTATTCCTGGCAGTTTCTTGCAGTTCCGACTATTACAGCAGTTACGGATGTTCTGGCGATTCCCGACACTTTCTGGCTTATTCCCGGTAGTGCCTGGGAAGTCCAGTTGTTGCGAAAATTCCCGGCTATTCCTGGTAGTTCCGGCAATTCCCTACAGTTTTGGCTTCCCCCGGCAGTACCTGGCTTCTGCCCTCTAGATTAGGGCAGCGTTATCCCTTAGGATCTCTCCTCCTATTAAAACCCAAAGACAAGTAGAGAGGAAGAGATCCCAAGTGTGTTGAAATGACTTGAAGGCCACCTCTATTTATACTAAAACGTTGAGCACAAGTGGGGCTTATTTGGTCGCTAGCCGACCTTGACGAATTGTCCAATAACACAAATAAATTCATATCTCCATGAATACTTATCGGAATCGAATGATCTTTAGATCGATCTTACACCTCTCAATGAGAGGAATCCAAGAAAAATATCAGCTTCCATTAATAAGATGACCCACATGGAGTTTGGCCCTAGTTTCCAATTTTAACAGAAGGAGAAGGAAGAGCGAAAAAGACAAGAAGAAGAGCAAGAAGTCGAAGGAAAGTCTCTTGAGAAAAACATCTTTTTTTCCACAAGTGTGAAGTTGTATAGGGTTTTTGTGCAAGTTGTAGGGGACGAAATTGCAGGTCGAAGTTACAGACCTTGTTTCAAGCCCGAAACTCTGAAGTGAAGTTGCTTTGATCTTCACTATCTTTGGAAGGGCCTAGTTTGTTTGAAGAGATCTTATTGGTGGGCTGGCTTGGTGCTTGGGAGGAATTTTTGCTTTGGTCTTGGGTATTGGAAGTCTCATTTTGAACAGATTCTACATGAAGAGAGAACAGATTCTATAAAAAGAGAAGTATTATTTTTGGGTTTTCCCCTTAAGAGGGTTTTGCCCTAGCTTGGAGCCTATATCTTGTGTACTTTGTCTCTTAGTGATCTTCATTGCTTTGATAATTGCTTGATGAACAAGAAATGAAAGTAATAAAAGGCCAACTAACATCACAAGTAATTATCAAGGAAAGTCAAACATAATATACAAGTTTCTTGATTTTCCAACATAAAGAAGCATGCTCTGATTCCGCGAAGGATGGCCAATGAAACTTGGAGCAAATACCTAACACAATTCATGAAATCAAATGAGACCAGCATCAAAGGTAGCTCAAACCATAAGTGTATCAAAGTGGCCCATATTCAATGGAACAAGGAATTAAAATACATCACACAAGGCTCATCATCTTCAAATGTCTTTCTAGCTTAAGACTTGTAAACAAGCTACCCTACTTAAGTATGGGAGGGTTATCAACGGGGCCTATTAGATGCTTCTAACCTTATGGGGATGAACAATTCCTTGCCCAACCCATCAATCAAAAGGTGCAAGTAAAAAATAGGTGTTAACTCCATGGAAGATGTCATTGTGGTGTACCATCTACACAACTAATGTCCTTGAGTAATATGAAATGAAAAGGTAGCAATCGTGAGACCTGAATTACCACGCATCAAGTGCCAATTTTTTTCAATAATATTATTTTCTTTCAATAGATGGGTTACAAGCTTCAATAGATGCATCAAATACACCCTTGAAATATAGTAATTTATTACTCGTTGAGGTTGGGACATTTAAAAATTCCTATTATTTAGATAGATCATAATATGCCAAAAAGTAGGTGAGAGCTAATGAGAAGGGTAGAGCTCAGGTTGGGCTTTTGTCCATGCACTTTTATTTTGTCCCAGCCATCTTTTGCCTTCTAACATTTTTTTCGGTGTGGCTACATAGGATTTTAACTTTCTTTCAACTACATCAACCTTTTAGGACCAAGTTTTTGAGCCCTTACTCAAACAAAGCCACACAAGGGAAACCAAGGAATATTAGAAATAAGCGATCAAATGAAAGAGTGGAGATGGCAATTGAAAGGGCTACTAATTATGGATTATCATGGACATGCAACATTAATCAAGGCCTCCTATTTGTGCCCCCCCCAAAGATAGTGTAATGAATGGCCACAAGGAGGGTTACACTAGACTAGGAGCAAGGGACTAGGAGCATGAGATAACCACCAAGGCAAAGCAAGGGAACAATGATGCAATCAAAAGTAGTCTACTAAAATTTGGGTAGCTCGAAAGGTATTTCCGAGTGGTGGAAACACATGAAAAAGAACCTTGTGGTGAGAAAGTTACCCAAGTGTTGGGGTTTTGAACCCAAAGTGGTGGGTTTGGAACTAAGAAAAGGAATATTATATTCTAGTTAATTACTAAATGGTTGGATGGGAAAAACCCTAAAGGACCAAGAGTTCCCTAAATGACCTAAGAGAAAAGTATAAATATGAGGAGACCAATGGAGAAGTCAATACATCATAGCAATCCATCTTGGTGAGAACAACAAGCCTAAGAGAGAGAACCATAGCTACAAGAGGATGAGCTAGAGGTTTGTTTCTGTGTTGGCTATACTATTTTTGTCTAAGAGAAGGAGGCTGAGCATTTGCCTTCTAGGAGAGGCCAAGTATTATGTTTGTTGTTTGGAACAAAAGGAGTGGTTGTCGAGTTAAGTATTGTTTGTTGTTTGAAGATGAATAAGGCCAAGATTTTGTTTTGTGCTCAAAGAGATGGAAAAAGCCCTAGAAGGAGGCCAAAAGGCCTCAGGTTTGAGAGAAGAAGGTTGAAAAGCGTTTGTGTTGTTGACAAGGAGCTAAGTAAAGGTCGAAGCCTGTTCTGAGGCTAGGTCGCAGGCATAGGACGGGGTCAAGAGCCCTCAGGCCCTTGGAGAGGCAGGGCTAGGGTATAAAGAAAAAGAGTTAAGCTATTCTATAATTAGGTCATAGGCCTAGAAGGAGATCAAAAGGCCTCAGGTTTGTGAACAGGGGGTCGAGGTGCCTCAGAGTTATAGGAAGGGAAACAAGGGCTATGAATGAGGTTGTTGTTCATTGTAAGTGGATTATTGAGTTGGTTTAGGAATTCAGTTATGTGTTCTTAAGGGAGGTCAAAGGTGATCTAATAAGATCGAGTGCCATCAAGACTGATCAAGAGGCTTTAGGCGAGAGGTCAGAGCCTCAAGCTGTTGTAAACTGACTGAGGGATGGATAATAGGTATTTGAGATCTAGTAGAAGGAGGTCAAGAGCCTCAATAAGTTTGGATCGTCCCAGAATACCTGCAAGGGTCGGATCAAGCATTATGAGGGATAGATCAGAGGGTCCAAAGGACAAATCAAGAGGGTCATGGGCCTTAAGGACAAGAACAAAAATGGAGAAGAAATTGAGGGTTACTGAGGTCAACCAAGAGGGCTGAAGAAAGAAGGCCTAACAACCTAAGGAAAGTGTTGAAAGCAAGGTGTATGCTAGTTGTTATGCTCAGTAAACTAACGGGTGAAGTTGCTGAGAGCTACAATAAGACACAATGATCTAAAGGGAGTTGATCATTGTGTGCATATTGGAGGCAAAGGGCAGCCATGGGATAGTGGACAAAGAAGACAGAAAGGGTTGAACGCAAACGATCGTTACAACAAGTAAGTCAAGTTATTTGTCTTTGTATTTAATGGGTAGGTTGAGGGTTTGAAGGATTAGACCTCAAGCCCTAATTGTACTTTATTGTATACTGGGTATATTAGTTTGTATTAGGGTTTCTGAAGGGCCATGATCCCTAGTACAGGAGCCCTATGATTCTCTTATTAATGGACTAATAAGGAATAAGATTTGGGCTATAAATCTTGTGTACTTTTATTGGTTTCACTAATGTTATATTTCCTTTGTGCAAAATTCTTTTGTGTTGGACTCCTCTAATGCGTTGTGTTCCTAACTACGACATCTACCAAACCTTGAGGGCATGGAAATTTCAACATGGCATTAGAGCTACTTTGAAGAGCATATGGATCAAATGTGCACAAGAAGCAGCTTGATCTGGAATTTATCCAAGACAAAGAATTAAAGGTATTACAGACTCATGTGCATGGATGTGCCTATGTTACTTTATGCACTGGATCGATAAGATTGTGAAATACATAGAAACTAAGGCAGTTAGAGAAAACATAACAGGCAAACATGTAAACACAACAAGTTTAATAAGGAGTTCACCCAATGCTCCTGGGCTACGTCTCCTGGTCCAGCCTTCAGTGGTGGCCTCTCTATTATGTTTTCAAAGCAAAGTTTTTACAACAGTGAGCTCAATTCGAGTCTCACTAAACAAATATAAATCAATAGGACTAGACTTGGATCCCCCAAGTATCTGGAGTACACAGACTCTCCTTACTGAAACTCCACCTCTATTGGTCACAGTAGTATGAGCCTGATCTGAGACTCATACATGACAGGCCTATGCCGAGGAGTTCGCTTGAACCTCTCAAGCCTTCTCTAGAGTACACAAAGTCTCTGACTCTCTCTGGCTCTATCTGGCACGATGCTACCTTCAGGTCAAATCAGCTTCTTCTCTCTGTTCTCTGCTCTTAGCTTTCTGCGTCTAACTAACTCCTCCTCTGCTTCTGTCAGTTCATGGCTTTAAAGCCAGTCTGTTTTTTTTGCTGTTTGTTTCCGCTTCCCGGCTTTCTGGTTTCCCTGCCTCTGTTTGTTCGAATTCCCATGTTTTGCGTCAACATCGCTGTGTAACGCCTCACAGGAAGGTGGCCACCTGTTTCGTAACGAACTGAGTGTTAGTTCCCTTGGACGTCTATGAAACGATCGTTTTTACCGTTAGCTCCAAGCATTCCCACTAACATGATCCCTCTGCCAACTCATCATTCATGCCAAACTTCAAACTTTATACAACCCGGCCTGTTTACCCCGTTGAATCCGGTCATCCGTCAGATCGCATTTCTGCCGTCGATCTGGAGCTTCCAAATCCTACGGTCTCCGTCCATATCGGGAGGGTAAGTAGCGCAACGTTTACCTGTCCGATGTGAGCGGTTTTCTCTCTCTTCTGTCGGACGCGTGGCACCCAGTGTGTGGCATTGCGCGGGACTCGGTTGAAACCGCTTACCGCTCGAAGCCCTTCCGATATCCTGTCGGTTTTGGTGTGGGACCTGCCTCTGACAGAATCGGCAAATTCCGTTCGGTTTCTGACTTTTCAGGTCCAAGTCGCACGGGGCTTTTTCTTCTCGAAGGGGTCCCCCATTTCTCAAAAAGACCTCCCGTTTCGCTGTTTCGTGATAGTGCGTGTTACCATGGGCCAATGGTCTACGCACTTGACCAAGGGTCCTCATTGCTCTGCGCTGCTCAAAATTTACAACTGTTTCGAGGGTATTCCTGATAAGCTCGACCTTTGTAAGTCTTTGAAACTTTGGCATGAATTTTACAGAGTTATGAAAACTTAGAGAGTGTTTTAGGATCCAATTCGGATCACAGCTTAAGAGGGAGTTGTGAAACTACAAGACAAAGATCAAAAGCTTTATGTGGATGGAAAGTGGATTGTGAGATTGTATCATCATCGGGTTGTGGAGTTTCACATCCTATAGAGTAACCATGTGCAGATGAGGTATTTGACCTAGGAGGATGAGGAATCATGTAGAGTTGCGTTGTGTGGTCTAGAGTGGATTAGACCCAGTGTTCGACCATAGCTCAAGACTAACTTTGGAAGGACACGAGTTCAGAAACAACACTTTTTAGGAGGGAAAGCAAAGTGAGCCGGTGGAGGTTGTGTTGGTTCATACAGACTCTAGCTTTATAGGGAAACTACAAAGGAAAGTCAGCCAACCAATGGAAGTCTAAACCTTCAGATTCGAGCAAGAGAGAGGAGTTTTTAGCCCATGCAAGGACGGTCATGAACCATGCGAGGACACTCATGGAGGTGCAAGGAAAGTCGTAGACTATGCGAGGATGGTCATGGATAATGCAAGAAAAAGTCATGATGCATGCAAGGACAGTCATGCACCAAGCAAGATAAATCTTCGCCAAGTACAAAAGAAGACATGGAACATGTGAGGACAAATGTGGCCATGCAAGGGAAAGTCATAGCTCATACAAGGAACGTTGGACATTGGATAAACCAACGCTCCCTGTGTGTTTCGTGACATGGACTAACCGCCTCTCATGGATCCTTATCTCTAACGATGCGATCATTGACTAACAACTATGGGTTTTGATCTAACAGCAATCATGATTCCCAACAAGTGGTATCAGAGCATGGTCACAACTCAGGAGTTCAATACATACCCGCCTCGCGTTGAGGGGGAGATTGTTGGACACTGGATAAACCAATGCTCCCCGTGTGTTTCGTGACATGGACTAACTGCCTCTCATGGATCCTTATCTCTAGCGATGCGATCGTTGACTAACACTTGCGGGTTTTGGTCTAACAGCAATCGTGATTCCCAACAAGGAAGTTGTGGGCATGAAAGGAAATTCATGGAGTTGGATATTTCAAGGTGTAGTGGAAATTCCTTCCTCACTAAGAGCGAGTGTTGAAATTTTGGTAGCTCAGAAGGTATTTCCAAGTGGTGGAAACCCACGAAAAGGGACCTTATGGGCAAGTTTACCAAGTGTTGGGGTTTTGGACCCAAAGTGATGGGTTTGGAACCAAGAAAAGGAATATTATGTTGAAAAGTAACGAAGGAATGGATTCCTTGATTTGTGCCTTAATTCAAGGAATCAAATTTGTGTTCTCCTTAGTCATGTACGAGTTCCAGTGATCTGGATGAGTTCAAGAAGCAGTTTGACTAGTGTGAGTTTGTGGAAGACCGAGTTAATTGTCTTCTAGTTTGAGTTAATTTGGAAACTGGAAAAACGTGTGGCCTTAGCCTCCTATATTTTAAGAGGAGCTAGTTAACAAGTTGTGCTAACTATTGTTAACTAGAAAAGCACCAACTCGACTTTCCAAACATAGAACTTACTAACAATGGCTTATTCAAAGTGCTTATAAGGAGATCAAAGGCACAACTTGTAATCACAGTTTTTGTGTCAGCTTGTGAACTTGTGAGAGGAATGATCCAAGAAGGTTTCCTTGTGCGAATTATTGGAGGAGAGTTTCCCTTGGGAAGTGTGCAAAAAAATAGGAGGAAATTCCTATTTTTTAGGAGGTCGAATGTGCTAGAAAATAGGGGCCTATTTCCTAAGGAATGCTCAAGGATTTAGAGCCTTAGTGTGGGTTGGCTAAGGGAACCAAATCAACATTCTTGTAGGGTTGTTTCAAGCTTAGTTCAAGGCTAAGAGATTAATTTTTATTCTCTATTGAGGAAGGGTCATTTGTAAGAGATCTGTAGCTTATTCTTCTTCAATAATATTCTCAAGCAAGCAAGGGTTTTCCTAGTTGGGTTCCATAGTAAAACTGTGTTGTGTCATTGTATGAACTATGCTTTTATTTCTGTTCCCATTTCGTTGAAAGTAGTAGAGAAATTTTTTGATTATATGAAAATAAAATTATTTTCAGATGGTTCATATTAACATATTAGAGTTTCGTGGATTTATACATGGTATCGGAGTTGTGAACAAGAATCGATTAGCACATAGTCTTCAAGTTTGAAAGATGACAACTCACACGGGATTAGAATTGAGAGAGAAGGATGAACAGGATGGCTCCTGAAATTTTGGTGTTTGGAAGGTCCACATATTGTCCTTGTTGGATGAATTTGGGCTAAAGGAATTTGCTGAGAAAGGAGTTGCAGAAACTTCAGATTCAAACAAGTTGAGGCTTTTCCAAAGGAAAATGGCCAAAGGGAGATCAATCCATGCACACAAAGCTAGTGTGTGTGGCTCTAAATGGGTTTACCAAAGATTGACATACTTTTGTTCAAAGCATTACTAGAAGTGATAAGTTGTCGGATTGGGAATGCCTATGGAATGACTTCATCCAAA
Organism: Pinus taeda; assembly: GCA_000404065.3. Lineage (NCBI taxonomy): Eukaryota > Viridiplantae > Streptophyta > Pinopsida > Pinales > Pinaceae > Pinus > Pinus taeda. The sequence continues at coordinate 182,469 of APFE030981019.1, forward strand.
AGGAGCTAAGGTTCAGACTAGTTGAGACTTCTAGCAACAATGGCAAGGGTTCCAAGGTTGAGAAGGAGGAGGAAAATCTTGCTCTTGTAGGAAAAGTCAGAGGCAAGAAAGGCAAGGGGAAGAGTGAGAACAGTCAAAAGGGTCACAAGAAGAAGACGGTTCTAAGTAATATCAAAGGCTTGTGTTGCCATGTTTTTGGACACTACTTCTAAGTGTCCTAACCGAAAGAAGAAGGGGTCGAATAAGAAGCATGTAGCTGCATCACCTGAGCTAGATTAGTTTGAGAACGATTTCTCATTGATATCTTGTATGGCAAGCTTAGTAGGGAGAAGTACATGGTATATTTATTAAGGAGCCTCTTTCCATATGACTGGGAATAGGGAGTATTTCATCTAGCTGGATGATAAAGATATGCAGGTGAATATCGAGGTTGGAGATAATGGAAACTATGCTACCAAGGGAGTTGGTACTATCAGCTTTGAGAGGGAGTTATGTAATACTCTACACCTCAAATATGTTCTCCATGTTCCAACACTAAAGAAGAACCTAGTTTTAGTAGTTATCCTTGAGGACAAAGGGTATAATGTCATCTACATCAAACGTAAGGCTTACCTCAAGCATCTAGTTTTAGGAGCAGTGAAGCAGATAGGTGTGAGGGTGAAGAATCTCTACAAAAGTTGCAGGTAGAGACAGATGCAGCCTTTAGCAACAAGGCAGGATGTGCAGATGTTGATGAACTTTGGCACAGGCGCATGGGACACTTGCATCATGGGGTGTTAAATATTCTTCAATAGATTGCCACAAGATTACCAACAAGAGGCCTTAACAAGAATGGAGTGCGCAAGGGATGCACGTTTGGCAAGTATGCCAAGTCTTCTTTCGATGGTCAGGATAGAAGAGCTAAAGGGATTTTGGAGTTTGTACATTCATGTGTGTGGGCCCTTTTCTTCTCCATCATTGATGAGACACAAGTATTATGTTACTTTTATTAATGATTTTTCTCGGAAAACTTGGATTTATTTCATGAGAAAGAAAAATTAGGTCTTAGAGGTTCATGAAGTTTAAGGCTTTGGTAGAGAAGTAGATTGGGAAGAAAATCAAGACAGTGAGAAGTGACAATGGTGGAGAATATATCTTCAATGCCTTCAAGGAGTTTTGTGAAAAGGAAGCTATTAGTAGAGATTTGATAGTGCCTCATAACCCTCAACAAAATGGAGTGGCTGAGAGGAAGAACATGAGTATTATTGGAGCAACTAGGGATATGTTGCATGATCAATAACTGCCTAGGTTCTTGTGGGTAGAATCCTCTACATATTTCTGCAAAATAGGAGTCCACACAGGGTGCGTGGACAAGTTACACTAGAGGAGGCTTTCACAGGAAAGAAGCCTGATGTTCCACACAGGGTGCGTGGAGTCGTGGACAAGTCACACTAGAGGAGGCTTTCACAGGAAAAAAGCCTGATGTTTCACACTTATGAATCTTTGGCCCAAAGATGTGTCCAAGTATAGCAGGAAGAAGTTGGATCCCACAACAAAAAAGGGAATTTTCATGGGATATAGTGAGACATCCTAGACATCTACGATGTATATTCCAGGATTCAAGAAGACAATTCTCAAGCGAGATGTGAGATTCCAAGAGGATCGGTCTCTGAGAGTTTCCTTAGAGCATGAGCAGATGGAAATACCTAATGAGGAGCTACTCGCTCCCAAACAGGAGTCACATCCAACACCTCAGAGTCAACCACAGCCACAGTCTAGTGGCAAGAGGGTAGCGCAAAAGGATTTTCAGTAGGATGAGCAGAACAAACCAGGCCAAGGGTAAACAGATTAGCCAAAGCCACCCACCATAGGGAGAAACAAGGCCAAGTGGGCTGACAGATTGATTTAGGAGGCTCAGGAGCAGGTCGAGGCTCCTAACACCATGTTTAGGCAGAGTAAATAACCACAAAAGTACACAGGTTATATGGCACTAATGACAGAGTTGGTGGACATTGAGCCTTCTTCTTATAATGAGGAAACTTCTAAGTAGGTTTGGCACGATGCCATAGTGGAGGAATATTTCTCTATCATGAAGAAAGATGTTTGGGAGATTGTTCCATGACCAAAGGGGAAATCAATAGTTGGATCGAAATGGGTGTACAAGGTGAAGCATGGAGTAGATGTGAGTGTGGAGAAGTATAAGGCCAGGTTTGTGGCCAAGAGCTTCTCACAGAATGAGGGCATAAAATATGATGATACTTTTGCTCCAGTAGCATGCAATTCATGCATCAGGACTATTCTGACACTTGCAACACAGATGGGGTGGAAGATCCACCAGAATGGGAAAACAACCTTCCTCAATAGAGTGGTTGAGGAGGAGATCTTTATGGAGCAACCAAAGGGATTCGAGCAGTTCAGTAAAGACACACATATATGCAGGCTTAAGAGAGCTCTTTATGGGCTCAAGCAGGCACCGAGAGCATTGTACACTTAGATTGACAGCTACCATCAAAGATTGGCTTCACTAAGAGTGAGGTATGTGAAAATTCCTACACTGAAGGAACCCCTACTGCAGCAAATACGAATCTACTTCACCTACTTGATTTCTAATATACATTAACCAAGTTATTCTTCTGAATACTGAAGCAAATTACTTTTGCAGCCTACACTAATTAAATATTTGATCTCATGATACAGAAACTAGAGCAAAGAACAAGATACATAAGACACTTATTTTTAGACACAATAGTCCCTGTAAAAACCCAACGCCAGAAAATCAGTGCAACAGTTCTGAGGGTTTATTATTATGCAGGAGAAATATCTGAATTCAAAATATTGGTGGAAAATATGAGTAAGTTTTACCTCACTTCACCCAGCAGAATTCCAACTGATCAGGCTTTGTCGTCAGCCCTGCATCACCTCTTTTTCCCTCTGCGTCAACTATCCCAGCAGTTCCGGCTTTTGCGTGACAGGCAGATTTTCTGCTCTGCGCTGGCCCTCCTAGCTCTGCGTCAATGTTGTGTGGGCCCAGACTGGCCCAACGTCAGATCTCCTAGCTGTTGTGTTGCCTCTCTGCAAGCTCTCTCCGCCTCCCTGTTAGTATTCTCCAGAAAGTCATTCTTGGATTCTCACTGCCCCTCTGCTGCAAGATCTCCCCAATCGATTTTCCTCTTGAGAACTTCTCACCTCAGAAAATCGATTTCCTCAATTTGTGTGTGTTTGTGTTCAAATGAACCCCAAGCCTCCATTTTATACTTTTCTTGTTGAGTCTTCAACGACCAGGATTAAGTCCCTGATCAACGGCTAAGATTAAAACATGACTTGATCCGCTTTCTAGATCATTCTCACTCATATTTTGATTAATACCCATTAATATTTTAATTTCCCTAACCTTAGACTTAGGAACTCCATTAAAAATATTAATTATTTTAATAAAATACAATCTGGGTGGAATTTCACCAAATGGTTTATGGGTTCTTCAGAACTCATGTGCCTTAGCCTCTCCACCAATTTTCAAGGCTAGATCACTTTCGATGCTACCAAAAACTAACAAGGTAGATGCCAACCTGTACTACATTATGGTTGGAGGGATTCCACTCATTATAGTTCTCTATGTTGATGACCTTATACTGACTGGAGATGAGAGCTTGATCTAAAGATTGCAAGGAGGACCTTCCAAGGGAATTTGAGATGATATGGGGCTTATGCACTATTTTCTTGGCTTGGAGGTTTGGCAGGGTGATGGTGAGATCTTCATGGGATAGGGGAAGTACACTGTAGAGATTCTCCAAAGATTTCATATGCAAGATTGTAGGCCCATGGCAAAGCCTCTAGTCACAAACTGGAGGAAGGTGGATGTTAGCAGAGGAGAGCGAGTGGATCCTATAGCATACAAGAAGCTCATTGGATCATTGATGTACTTTGTCAATACATGACCTGATATTTGTTTTGCAGTCAACCAGCTAAGTCAGTTCTTGGTGGAACCGACCAAAGTGCATTGGGTTGCTACAAAAAATGTGTTGAGATATCTCAAAGGCACAACGAACTATGGATTGTGGTACAAATAGGTTGATGGAGCGAGGCTTGAGAGCTTCATAGATGCAAATTGGGCAAGGAACTCCATAGATGGGAAGACTACTTCAGGTGGCATCTTAAGTATTGAGTCAACAGTTATTTCCTGGAACACCACGAAGCAGATATCAGTTGCACTCAGTTCAACAAAGGCCGAGTACATGGCTGCTATTCAAACAACTTACGAGGCTATTTGGATGAGGAAGTTACTTGTGAGACATTTTAGACAAAGGATAGATCCTACCATGATAAATTGTGATAATCAGAGTTGCATTAAGCTCTCTCAGAACCTAATGTTTCATGATTGCTCAAAGCATATCAGGATCAGGTATCGCCATCTTAGAGATTGCGTGCAGAAGGGGATAATGGAGCTACCATACATTCCAACAAGGGAGCAAATATCAAATATCTTGACCAAGGCATTGGCAAGAAGCAGTTTTGTTCATCACAAAGATAAGTTGGGAGTTGTATAGAATCCCTTCTTCGCTAAGAGGGAGTGTTGAAAAGTAGAGAAGGAATAGATTCCTTGATGTGTGCCTTAATTCAAGGAATCAAATTTGTGTTCTCCTTAGTCATATACGAGTTCCAGTGATGTGTACGAGTTAGAGAAGAAATTTTACTAGTGCGAGTTTGTGGAAGACTGAGTTAATTGTCTTCCAGTATGAGTTGGTTTAGAAACTGGAAGAACTTGTGGAGTTAGACTCCTAAATTTTAGAAGGAAGTTGTTAACAAGTTGTGTTAACTATTGTTAACTATAAAAGCACTAATTCAACTTTCCAAACATAGAACTTACTAACAATAGCCTATTTGAAGTGCTTATAAGGAAATCGAAGGCAGAACTTGTAATCCCAACTTTTTGTAAGAGCTTGTGAGAGGAACAATCCAGAAAGGTTTCCTTGTGTGAATTATTGGAGGAGAATTTCCCTTGGGAAGTGCGCAAAAAATAGGAGGAAATTCCTATTTTTTAGGAGGTCGAATGCGCTAGGAAATAGGGGTTATTTCCTAAGGAATGGGCAAGGATTTCGGGCCTTAGTGTGGGTTGGTTGAGCGAAGCAGATCAGAATTCTTGTAGGGTTGTTTCAACCTAGTTCAAAGCTGAGAGATTAATTTGTATTCTATATTGAAGTAGGGTTCTTTGTAAGAGATTTGTAGCTTAGTCTTCTTCAATAATATTCTCAAGCAAGCAAGGGTTTTCCCAATTGGGTTCCCTAGAAAAATTGTGTTGTGCTATTGTATGAATTGTTCTTTTATTTCTATTGCTATTCTACTGCATCTTGTAGACAAATTGTGATTACATGAAAAGAAAATTGTTTTCAAATTTTTCATATTATCATATTAGAATTTCATGGATTTTCTACTCATTATATAAATAAATATAAATAAGAGGAGACCAATGAAGAGGTCAATCCATCATAGCAATCCATCTTGGTGAGAACAACAAGCCTAAGAGAGAGAGTTGTAGCTATAAGAGGATAAGCTAGAGGTCTATTTTTGTGTTGGTTGCAAGATTTTTGTCTAAGAGAAGGAGGAGGTCGAGCATCTATCTTTTAGGGGAGGCCGAGTATTATGTTTGTTGTTTGGAAGAAAAGGAGAGGTTGTTAAGTTAAGTTTTTCCTGTTGTTTGAAGAGGAATAAGGCTGAGATTCTATTTTGTGCTCAAAGAGAGGGTCGAAGCCCCAAAAGCAGGTTGAAAGGCCACAGTTCTGAGACATCGAAATGCCTTTGTGTTGTGGAAATTTCTCATTTCCCACCCCGGTTTTCCGTTTCACCTTATTTCTCCCATATAGTTAAATGCCCTTTCCCATATCCATACATTCAACAACTGAAAAATAATTTTTTGCTGAAAACACAAATTCTGGAAATTTTACAGAATGCTAAAAAATGCAGAAATAAAAAATCAGCAGGTACAAACACTCATTTAACACATTTGAACACAGTGATTTTTGGTCAATGTGACCCTGGAAAAACCCCCTACAACTCTTGGGAAAAACCAGTTTGAGAGCTCTTCTTTATTTCTGAAAATGCCTTTTTTACAGTGAGAAATATTGAACAAAAAATCAGCAAGCAAATTTACAACTTATCTCTTTTCCCGTGCCTCACAACAAACTGGAAATTACAGCAAACAGGACAGCAATAAATGTTGTACGGCCTCCTTGATTTTCGTGCCCACTTTCAACATCAAATGTTGTTGTATGGCCTGCATTAAATGCGTTGTACAGACTGCAATAGATGCGCTATACAGACCTCGATTTCCATGCAAAAAAACAACAAACTGCTCCTCAATTTTTGTGCAAACCACTCCTCGATTTCTGTGCAAACCAACTGTACGGATTTCTAGAGAATCGTGCCAAAATCAGCCTTTCATTGTGTGTTGAATCAGCTGTACAAATCTGCTCAGTTGTTGCCTTGGAATGTGTGCCAGGCTGTTGTCTCCTTCTCCTCCTTGTCCAGAAATCTCCCTTGCTCTCTTGCTCTCCTTCTCTCAATCTGCTCATGAAAGAATGAATGATCTTTTTCTCATTTTCCTCCCTTAATCCAACCCTAAGTGACTTTTGGGTGATCCCTAAATCCAATGGCTGAAATAGATTTAGATCTATGGCTGAGATTAAATGCACATTTAAATCTCACTTCCTATTTTTTAATTCACCCCATTTTAATAAAGACCCACTTAGTCATTTATTTCCAAAGTCACTTTTCCTTTCTAATTTTCCATTGACTTTATAAAAGTCACTTTAAAATTAGACTTTAGTAACTTTATCACTTAAAGTCA
>APFE030981019.1:194314-216098 GCA_000404065.3 Pinus taeda
GTACCTCATACCCTCTATCCTCCAAAGCTGAGATGGATATGAGGTTCTTCCTCATCCCTGGCACATAAAGAACATCTGTCACCTTCAAGGGAGGTTTGGACTCCCTCTGAAATGTTAGTGTCCCCACCTCGACTGCTCTAACAATTCTATCATCACCGAGTACTACCTCTATATCAGTGCCACTCTCTGAAAGCTCTGAGAAGTACTCACGGACTCCTGTCATGTGACGTGAAGCCCCACTGTCCACATACCAAATACCTGAAGATGCTCTGCTAATCGAGGGAAAAGCATGCTCCCTTTGAACCTATGTGGCAGGTGATCCTGCACTAGAGGATTCATACGCAGTGAACCCAAACTCCTGGTCAAAACGAACTGCAAATTCCTCAACATCTGTTGAAGCTGCCACACTCTGGTTCTTCCCCTTCTTCTTCTTCTTCTTCGGACACACAACTGCATAGTGTCCCATATTTTGAAAATTCCAACACTTCACCTTGGAATAGTCCTTTTGTGTGTTACCCTGTTTACCTTTACTTTTGCCTTTGCCCCCACCATTTCTTGTGGAAGCCTGCTTCTTCCATTTCCCTTTCTTGCCTCCTGCTGACAATGCTACATCCTCATCCTGCTCAACTGGCTTCGTTGCCCCAAGCTGACCTTTCCTGATCTCTGTCTGAATGCAATCATCCCAAAACCTCTCCCATGTGGGAAGGGTCTCACGTGCACAAACCCTTCAACAAAGTTCATCCATGAACGGGGGAGGCCATTCACTGCAATCCACACCAACTCAGTGGGTGGAATGGCCTCTCCAATTGCTGCCAACTCATCTCTCACATTAGTAATCTTTGTGAGATATCCAACTGCACTATCATTACCCATCTTAATGTTCTTCAGCTTCTCCTTCAGGACCATTTCCTTGTTCTCATTGGTACTTTGGTAGAGATTGGACAATTCTGTCTACATCTCATGGGCATTGCTCTTTCCTCTCACATGAGGAATGTAATGGTCTTTGACTCCGTCTAGAATCAGCTTCTTACTCTTGTTGTTCTTTTTATTATACTCATCCAACTGAGTAGCATCAGTAGGCATAGCAACAGGGTTCTGTGTGGTATGCACTATGATATCCCAGACTTCTACCTCCTCAAAGATACTCTGCATTCTTTCCTTCCAAACGCTGTAATTTATATGCCCATCTAGCCTATCCTCCACCTTCAATCCCAATGACAAACTGTTGTCTTAAAACTGAAAAATAGCACTGTTGTAGTAAAGATAAAACTGTTGTTTGTGAAAAATCAGCTTGCTGGAATTTTCTGAGTGAAAAATCAGCACGCTGTAATTTTCCTCTTTGCTGTCCCAAACTACACTTTAGCACTCAAGCTCTGATACCATATAGTTAAATGCCCCCCCGATTTTCAGTTTCACCTTATTTCTTCCATATAGTTAAATGCCCTTTCCCATATCCATACATTCAACAGCTGAAAAAAAAAATAAAATAAAATAAAATAAAATAAATAAATAAAAATAAAATAAATAAAATAAATAAATAAATAAATTTGCTGAAAACACAAATTCTGGAAATTTTACAGAATGCTAGAAAATGCAGAAATAAAAAATCAGCAGGTACAAACAGTCATTTAACACATTTGAACACGGTGATTTTTGGTCAATGTGACCCTGGAAAAACCCCTTACAACTCTTGGGGAAAACCAGTTCGAGAGCTCTTCTTTATTTCTAAAAATGCATTTTTTACAGTGAGAAATATTCAGCAAAAAATCAGCAAGCAAATTTACAATTTATCTCTTTTCCCGTGCCTCACAGCAAACTAGAAATTACAGCAAATAGGACAACATTAAATGTTGTACGGCCTCCTCGATTTTCGTGCCCACTTTCAGATTTAAATGTTGTTGTACGACCTGCATTAAATGCGTTGTACAGACTGCAATTAATGCGTGGTACGGACCTCAATTTGCATGCAAAAAAATAGCAAACTGCTCCTCGATTTCTGTGCAAACCAACTGTACAGATTTCTAGAAAATCATGCCAAAATCAGCTTTTCATTGTGTGCTGAATCAGCTGTACAAATCTGCTCAATGTTGCCTTGGAATGTGTGCCAAGCTGCTATCTCCTTCTCCTCCTTGTCCAAAAATCTCCCTTGCTCTCTTTCTCTCCTTCTCTCAATCTGCTCATGAAAGAATGAATGACCTTTTGCCTCATTTTCCTCCTTTAATCTAATCCTAAGTGACTTTTGAGTAACCTCTAAATCCAATGGTTGAAATAGATTGAGATCTACGGCTAAGATTAAATACTCATTTAAATCTCACTTTTTATTTTTTAACTCACTCCACTTTAATAAAGACCCACTTAGTATTTATTTCCAAAGTCACTTTTCATTTCTAATTTTACATTAACTTTATTAAAGTCACTTTAAAATAAGACTTTAGTAACTTTATCACTTAAAGTCACTTTTAAATTAAATTCAACTTTATAAAAGCTATAAAGTTACTTTAGGAGAAAAATTAAATTCTTTTGGACACTTTTCCCTAGGCCAAAGACCAAAGCCTTAGGGAACCAGCTGTCCTCCGGTACCAAATTTCAACAGTAACCGAAATATTTACATCAAAAAATCAAATATCTTACAAACTGTTAAAAAGGGTAGAGAAATATAATTTGTAGCTTGACACAGAGGAGAAACACAAAGCATCACATATCTATAAAAGGGTGGTGTTGGAAAATTTGGACTGTCCCATTCATATGTTCTGTGACCTGCCAATCGCTCATGGCCTTTCTAGCACCTTCCTTGGATAGAAAATTTGCTTCATGGTTTCTTTCCCTGTAGATATGACAGTAGGATATATTATTAAAAGCTTGTTTAATTTGAAGAATTTCTTCTAGAATGGGAAGGTGTGTGGTTGTGACATCTTTGAATTTCATTAAACCAATTAATAACATTTAAAGAATCCCCAAACACTAGAAGAGAGAAACAATCATATTCTAGATCCTAGCAGAGTCTAATCTTTAGGATAGAAGTTCAGAAAAATTATTAGATCCTTTGCCTAGACCAATTTTTGACTTCATGAAATGATGTTCATTTATGAAAAGAACGAGGCCACCACCACAACTATTGTCCTCACTTTGAAGCACCGTCAAAATAAGACCAAGGAATGTGTCGATTGATCTCTTCTTCAATGATATTGCGAGGCGCATGAATAAAGTCTTTTGATGGAAGGAGAGTATAAATTGCACCCCACTTCAGCTCAATAAGATTGGGTGCGGATGAGGAGTCCCTAAAAGTGGCTTTGTTCCTAGCAAGCTAGACCCCCAACAAAATGAGGGGAGGGATGTTTATGAGGGTCTCGTTGTTTGGCGAATCCCGCCGCGACTTCCAATCCTCAATCAAGCTATTGTTTCCTCTCCACTGCAAGTTGCAATTCAATAGTTTCCTAGCTTTAACTCAAATATGCAGTGAGAAAGGGCAAAAAAGAAACAAGTGTGAGATAGACTCTTCAACATTTTTACATAAAATACACAAGTTGGAACCTTCTTTTTATATTTTTTTGTAATTTGTCCCAAGTTGTCACTTTGCTTTTTAATAAACAGCATAGAAAAAGTCTTGACTTCTACTATCTGGTGACTGTATCCTAATTTTGGGGTATATACCCCAGAAGGAGAGTGAACCCAACACAAAGAGTCCACCCTATCTCTTTTTCTGACATTTGACCTTCTGAGAAAGATAATATAATCCTACCACATATCAGCATGCTCTCCTTAAAGGCCCAGATGAGCCACATTCTGCCAACCTTGCCACCAGAAAGTAGTCCAATCCTCATCCACAACCTGATTGTGGAAAACATTCTTGTGCTCATTCAGGAAAGCCACAAGATCGAAAGGAAATCTAAAATTAGCTTTGCATCCAACCCATGGCGCCAAACTGATATTAACTTTCTGCCCATTGCCCACCTTCCAAGTGAGGCCACCTCCAATAATATTAAATGAAGCTATAACAACTTTCCAGATAATTGAAGAGTTTGGCACCATTTTATTCAGTTTTTTGATCCATTCATCAAGCGAGAGGGCGAAATGTATTTCCTGAAAACTAAAACTACCGATGTCCATAGGCTCTCTATGGAGAGAAGTCTCCAACTGACTTTTGACGAAAGGGTTTTTGAAAAGATAAAAAGATGTTTAAGGCCCCATACACCCCATGATTTGGGCAAAGCATGAAGTATCCATGAGAGGCAGACATGCTATATTTTGTTGCATTTAAATTCCATAAGAGCTGCACGATCATTTCTGTTTTCGATACACCTCCCATGAAATTAAGTGGAACCAGCAAGGTGATCTCTATAGGATTGTAGACTCCAGCATTGAAAAATAGATCAATGAGATCACGCAGCATCTCGTAATATGAATGACAAATGAAAAAGAAATAGATATTTCTCTTTACAGCAAGCCACTATTCCATTTTGTCTCATCTTACTTCAGGCTTTATCTCATAGTAATCTGATTTGGAAGGCCAAGTCAAAGATGGACATATTCAAGCATTCTGAGAAAGACAGGTACAAATACATTAAACTCAACAAATTGGCAGTTGCATGGAAAGTACAGAGAACATTTTTTTCGATTCTGCATGGACAGGCAGTGATTTCAACGATATTGAACCATACAATAACTTTTATTTTAAATTCGATAGAACAAAATTGAGGTAAGTGAGAGCTCGATACATATTTATGTAAAATAGAGAAACCAAACAACTAATTAGGGTAGAAGATTGGGGTTTTGTTGTACGCTGTTTGAGTTGACTATGTATTACATGCCCAAGAAATGATGAATGGCAAGCAACAATTTAAAATAGGGCTCATTGAGACAATGTTTGGTCAATCATGCACTCTCTTTGGCTGCTTTCCTTCGTCTTTTAACGGTTCATCCTCGATGTAGATGCATGAAACCTATGAATATGCATGAAACCTATGAATTTTCTTTTCCCATCAAGGCCAACCTATGATTAATTTTAAATATATTCCTCTTGTATGGGCTTAATCTCAAACAACAAGAACAAATGATAACGGATTTGGCCAAATAGATATACCAAGCTAGAACAAACCTTTTTAATTCCCCCAAAAATCATAAAAATTGGACAAATTACTTATCACTGCTTCTGTCCTGAATCTATAGACAGGTACTGAAAGCTCCTAAGTGAACCCTCAGGCGTGCCCTTCATTGACGCATTTCGAATACCAAATATCTTTGACACAGCAATGATAACATAATAACCAAACTCAGTAACCCTTTCATAGGAATCATTGTCTCCAGCAACACATAATGAAGCCTGGTCAATCACCTCACCTGGCCAATAACACGCACAACAAATTCGCCCCAATGCGCATAGTGGTTTGGCCCTCCATAACCCTTAATTTCTTACAACGATTCAACCTCAATTCTCTCCAAAGATTCGGCCTTCAAAAACCCATGAATTTTCACAATGATTCAGCCTCTAAAACCCATGAATTTGTACAACGATTCAAACTCCAAAGACCCACGAATTTGCCCAGTGATTCAGCCTCCAAAAACCCAAGAATTTGGATAGTGATTCAGCCTCCAAAGACCTACGTATTTGTACAGCGATTTGGCCTCCAAAGACCCACGTATTTTTACAGTGATTCAACCTCCAAAAACCCACGAATTTGCGCATTGATTCAACCCCTTAAAACTCACGAATTTGTACAGCGATTCGGCCTCCAAAAACCCATGAATATGCAGTGGCTCGGCCTCCAAAAACCTGTGAATTTGCAGAGCTATTCAACCTCCAAAAACCCATGAATTCGGCCACTGCGACTATCATGAATTCGGCTCCAGTGAATGGCAGACTTGGCCTCAACAATTAATGGATGCGGCCCTCACAAATTTGGCCCTTCTAAACCCTCGAACTTGGCTTGTGCAAATACAATAAATTTGGCCCAGATAGATAATGAACTCAGTCTCTGGAAATACACAATAAATTAGGAGCTAGTGTTTCAATCCTGTTGAAATTTCACATTCCAGGAACAAAAGATAAATCTTCCACTGCTAATCAATCACCGCAGGCTGGTAGGAAAGCAGCTTTGACACCACTGTTAAATTTCTTTTTCAATATTCAATACTATTTCTGACAAATTCCTTCAAGATGTTTTTTCGTAAACATTTTTGCAAATTAAATTGAAAATAAAACAAGGAATTTGCTGGAAATATCACTTTTTAAAATTATGAAAGGGCAGACCATTTGACTATCATATGTTTGATATTGATGGGTATTCCAGAAGGCATTATGTCTTCCTTGTTGGGTGGCAGAGTGCCCCCATTTATCTTTTTGGGAAAATGGTGTGAAGCCCATGTAAGCAATGTGTATCTCCCCATCCTTGTGTATTTACTATTTGTATATAATTTTCGTGGAAATGATGAATATTTCCTTATTTTCCATTCTCTTTGGGTTCATTTTGGAATCTGCTATATTCTCTGTTTTTGTGAAATATAGATCATTTATTTTCTTTACAGTGAATTTGCTTGGAATTGTTTTGCTATTGCTTGCAATGTTGGTCTGAAAACTTATTTCAGGTAAATAGCCATCTATTAGAGAGTTGTCGCTGACACCTTGTTCAACACAATTAATCTGTGCAAATGTCATGTGACATGTCTCATGTTCATTCTTTTCCTCTACTTTCTTGTATAGAATGCAATGACGGAGAATCCCAGCTACCCATCTTAGAGTTCCCAGTGACAGATCACAGTGATTCCTTTGAGGTAAATTAGACAGAATTCAAAATAATTCATCATTAATTTTTCAGATACTAATAGTAAAAACAAATATAGTATGTTGTTCTCCATAACTTTTTCTCAAAAAGTTGAGACTTTTTTTTCATGCATCAAAATGCAAATGCTGAATTTTCAAATACTGAATATTGCAATTTGTAACTTAAGAGAATGATATTTTGTTGCCACTTAGTCTGCTCACAATGCTGAGAGCTCAGTGACACTGCTAAAGAGTTCCCTTTCAAGAAATTCAGAGAAGTATGAAGCTGGAAAGCTGGATGTAAATGTCAGATCAATTAATGTTTCTACAAATGCATGTTCAACTGGATCAGGGACTATAACTCCTTCTGCCAGTAGTACAACAAGTTTTGGTTTTTACAGTCCTCGAAAGAAAACATCAGAATTTAATGTGGGTAAATCCATCTTTGATAAAATTCCTAATCCAAGCATTACACAGCGCCCAGATTTTGCTCCTTATAAAATTGTCCTTGGAGACGTAAGGGAAAAGGTTTGTTACGCCATTGATTTTGTTTCTTGTTCACAAAGAATATGTTCATTTTGTCAAATATCTTGGGGCATCTAAGTTTGGATGTATTTTATGATTGTTTAGATCAGCTAATGTTTTGAATTGAATTTGTCATAGTTAGGATTAACGTTAAAATTTGAATCGTACCTTGTTCTCCTTTCAAATGTTTCATATCTAATGTGCGTCTGTTTATACACTTGTGCTTATAGCTTATCACTACACGTAGGCGGATTGAAGAGATCTTGGAGGGCATTCCCTGTGATTATGACCCTAATCAGTAATATGAAAATTCAGCACAACTTTTAGAACCTCTGATTCTTTGCTATGAATCAATGGTATTTCTAAAGTTCTCTGTTTGGAGTGAGCATCTGCTTTTCCTGCCGGGTTGAAATGTGCATCATTAATTTAGTTTGTTTTCTGCAGCAATCATGTTGGTCAGATATCCGAGCTGATGGACGCCTAGCTGAAATTATTCGACGGGTTTCAACATTCGGAATGATATTGATGAAACTTGATCTATGCCAGGTATTTAACATAAGTATGGTTCAAATGTTCAACTTTATAATTTGAACAATCGAATGTCAGATTTATCAAATTTTGGTGGATCAGAAATCTGGCAAACATTAAGAAACTTTAGATGTCATTACGGAGTATTTAGACATGGGTACCTATAGTGAATGGGATGAAGAAAATAAGATGGAATTTCTTGTAATTGTGCTCAAAGGCAAGTGGCCCCTTGTTCCCCCAACTATTGAGGTAATTTACTCCATGCTAGCATATAAATAGTTTGACATGTATGTTTATTATTATTATAGTATGTGCAAAGTCAGCTTCACCTACTGCGCAGTTGAGAGAGAGAATGTTGGTCAATGCTGGTTGAAGTTCTTTTTTGCAGTTGCAGCCCTAAAATCTGTGTCCCTTTTCCACACATGTGAGAGATAAAGTATTTTCTGCGCAGGAGAGAAAAGAGACTTTTTTCTGTGCAGGAGAGAGAAAGATGTGATGAAAAGTGAAGAGTGCAAATGAGGAGAATACTCCTTTTATTTATATGCAAAACGTTGGGGTTGAATAGATGCGTCTGTTGGGCTTCTAAGCCTACATAAGTTGTTGGCCAACTTTGATAATTAGTCCATAATCAAAATAAATTCATATCTCCATAAATACTTATCAAAATCGGATGATCTTTAGATCAATCCTACACCTCTTGACGAGAGGAATCTAGTAAAAATATTATCAACCATGAATAAGATGACCCACATGAAGTTTGGCCCTAGTTGCCAATTTTTACCTGGTGCCCAATGACCTTCGACTAGTCATGCATCTTCCACACCCAAAGATACACCACCCATTGATGGTATCATTGGATTTGTGGCCCAACGGTCTAGTGATACCTCGACTGATTCTACGAAACCTAAATCTACTCAGGTCGGTGCAACCTCCAATAGTGGAGACAACTTAAAGAATCTTTGTAAAACCTCAGAGGTAAATGTTTTCCAATCTACTATAGTAGAAAAATCCTTGAAAGGAAAGAAAAATGGTAAATGAAAAGCTAAGCAAGATACCGCCAAACAATATTCCTAAAAACTGTCAACTGGTGATTCATCAAAATGAAAGCCTAAATATCCTAGCCTTATTTGTGATGAAGATCATTACACTAAGGATTTCCCCTGACGTGTTGAAGTAAGTCATCTTATGAAAGGCACCACAGGTACGCCAACTTTGCTAAAGGAACCTTTCCCATATCAGTAGATGCAAATGGTAGACCAACCCCACGCTCAGACCTCTGGAAGCTCTCAAGTATTTATGAGTGGCTTGAAACCTATTTTCGTAGCCACCAGATCAAAATATTATCCACCTCTTGAAAGACCCATGGTGGAGAAATATGCCACTAATATACCCTCTTCGTCCTTTTCACCCAATTATGGTCCTCTCCATATCGAGAAAACTAGCACTGATTCCATAATCCAACCACCCCCTAAAGGTGTTTTTCGAAAATCGTCTTATAATCCAAATGCGCAAGCTTCCAAACACTACAATATTGTAGAAGACTTGGCTCAAGCACCCTCAACAATGTCAGCTTTGGAAGTTTTTCAAATGTTTCCTTCACAATGGAAGGCTTTTCTATCCGCCATTAGAGGAATTGATCACAAGGATTTTGGCTTGATCACTTTTGATCTTGAAAACCATGTCCCTCGCTTACCACCTCAAATTTCTTTTCTCATACAAGTTGTGGTCATGGGAAACATTCAATGAACTATTGTTGATGAAGGGGCCTCAACATGCTTTTTGTCATTATCATGTTGGAAATCCATTGGTTCCCCTCCTCTCAACTAGTCCTTGAATACTTTGGAACCTTTCGATGATAGAGGTTTTCCACTGTATGGTATTCTCAACTCCTTACCTATTTAGTTGGGAGGAAAATTTGTCAATTTGGAAGTAGAGGTTGTTGACACAAATCTCAATTATAACCTTTTACTTGGCTGAAGTTGGGCTCATGCAATGCTTTGTGTGGTATCTTCTCTTTTCTATGTGCTTCGTTTCCCCACCAAGGGAAAATTGTCATAGTAGACCAATCAACCTTCTTTTCCTCTGACTCTTTAAATGGTAATGTACCTTATGTTGGGAAAACCAACATTCCTTATGAAAATATCAGAGTGGGTCTTTTCAAAGACTCTGCCTTAATGGGAACTTTTCCCCTTCCTCCTCCCACCAATGTTGCCTTAATTAACATGATCTCGTATAGTAATGACCCTTGGATCATCCCTAGCCCTGATGAGATTGATAATTTTGGTGACACCATGCAGCGTAGCCCTGTCAAACAAGCTTCACAAGTTGTTTTTATGGCTTCTAGGGCTGCATCTGTACCAATGATCGATTGAGTATGGTCCTAGACTCATATTCACAAAATTCTTGCTTGGTTCTTCAGATTCTAAAGGTCCTTTGAATGAGACTTTCCCCACTAATGAAAGCATCCTTGAATTCATGTCTCTTGAAGAAACCCCTTGGAACGATATTCATCATCGTTCATCTTTTCTTCCCAACCTTGGTGTGATTCCTACATGTCTAGAGACTTTAGTTTTCCATACAATGACTACTCATTTTCATACTCCTATCTTAGTTCACGAGGTGTTGTCTGAAGGAAATTTGGGAAACATCTCAGCAACCATGCCCATCGACATCTCTATGAAACCAGGGATATTCAAAAATATTCACATAGGGGTCTCTTGTTCTCCCAATGAGATTAAGATCTATACGGCCCTATTCAAATAATTTTGTGATGTCTTCACCTAGACTTACAAAGAAATGCCTAGCATTGATCCAAACATTGTCGTGCATGAGATCCCAACTTACCTGGATGCAAAACCTATTCAACAACGTCTTCATTTGATGCACCCAAGGAAAGCAACTTCCATTAAATCTGAAGTTGAAAAGCTTCTCAAAGCTGGCTTTATTTACCCCATACCATTGACATATTGGGTTTCCAATATCGTTCCAGTAACCAAAAAGCACAGAACCATACATGTATGTGTTGATTATCGTGATATTAATCTAACCTATCCTAAGGATAGTTACCCTACTCCCTTTATCGACCAAATTATTGACGAATGTGCTAGAGTGAGATTTTTTCCTTTATGGACAGATTTTCTGGATATAACCAGATTAATATCCTTCATGTTGATCAACATAAAACTGCCTTTATCTATCCTTGGGGAACTTTTTCCTATAAAAAGATTCCTTTTGGCCTTAAAAATGTTGGTGCCACCTTCAAAATGGGCCATGTCTTATGCTTTCCAGGATATCCAACATATCGTTCAGCCATATCTTGATGATTTACCCACACATTCGTCTAAACTTCAAGACAATTTGGCTCACCTATGAGCGATTTTTCTTCACTGTCAACACTACAATAGCCAGTTAAATCCTCATAAGCGTGTCTTTTGCGTCGGATCTGGTCATGTCTTAGGATTTGTAGTGTCCAAAGAAGGCATCTAAATCGGTCCTCTTAAGGTGGAGGCCATTTTCAATCTACCACCTTCGTCTTCTTTACACCAACTCCAGAGTTTGCAAGGGAAGGAAAAATTTCTTCGTCGCTTCGTCTCAAACTACGCTGAGCTTTCCAAGGGTTTTACCCTCCTTTTGAAGAAAGGGGTCCCATTCATTTGGGATTACCTTTCTTAGAATTCCTTCGATTCTTTAAATACCTCACTCATTAGCGCACCTTTGTTGCATCCTCCTAATTACCATCGCAATTATTTCCTATACTTGGTCGTCGCTGACAGTACCATTAGCATGCTGCTAGTTCAAGATGATGACAATGGAAATGAGCATGTTATCTACTACTTGAGTCGTAATCTCTTTGATGCTGAGACTCGATATTCCCAAGTCGAAAAGTTGGCATTGGCAGCAATTCATGTTGTCTAACGTTTTCACCACTACATCCTCCTACGCATAACTATAGTGATATCTGATTGTAAACCCATGACTTATATTCTGTCCCGGCAGTTACCTAGGGGAAAATAATCCAAATGTATTGTCATCCTACAAGATTTTGGCTTAGAGTTCATGAAAGCTAAGTCCAAGAAATCACTAGTTTTTGCTGAATTGATTTGTGACCTTCCCTCTACCAACACCACTATTGTATCTGATGAGTTGATTCCTCATGAATATCTCTTCCTTATTAGCACCCACAATCCATAGTATGGATATATCATCATATATTTCCAAACTCAGGCCTTTAGATCAGAGCTATCTCACTCTGAACGACATTGAATCCGACACCAATCCCAACCCTATCGCATTATTGGGGATACATTATACCGCCTTGGTGTGGATTCAATCATTCGACAACGTCTGGTGCATGAAGAAGATGAGAAAGCTTTAAATGATTGCCACTCTAAAGCCTGTGGCAGTCACATGTCATGATATCCTACTGCTCAAAAGATCCTTCACGCCAGTTATTTTTAGCCCTCTATTTTCAAAGATCACATCCTTGTGGTCCAAAAATGCCATGCCTTCCAGATCTGCAACCGGAAACAAGGAACCACGCCCCCTCCCTTACACCCAGTTATCACCGTTGGACCATTTTCCAAATGGGGTATTGATTTTATGACTTATAACCCTCACCTGGCCGAGGAGCATGGATACATCATCGTTGTTGTTGATTATTTCACAAAATGAGTCGAGGCAATGCCTACCTACACATTAAGGGAATTTTGAGGTCTAAAATGGGCCTCCTAACAAAAATTTACAACCAAAATAAACTTTATAAGAACCAATACGATTCAAGATGATGATGTCAACCATGGGGGATGATTCACCATTTTTGGAGTTAAAAAGTAAAAAGATTAAAAAACAATAAAATAATAAAACTACTTTTTCAACTCGTATTTTCAATTTATTTCCCAAAGGTTTTACTCAAATTTCAAGCAGGAGTACTCATTGGATACAAAATTTAATTCCTCATCCAAGGATTAGCCATGTTGCATACTTTCGATGGACCCTGCTACACAAAAAATGAGGAAAACGTGATTGCAATCATGTTTTTCATGTATTTATCATTTTTCATGTAGTAGGGTCCATCGAAAGTATGAAACCTGGGTACACATTGGATGATGAATCAAATTTTGCATCCAACAAGTGTTTCCGCTCGAAATTTGAGTAAATCCATAGGGAAATAAGTTGAAAAAATAGGTTTTTCTTTTTTTCCCTCTAAAATTTGATGATGTAATCTAATCTTATTTTATTATTTCCACTATTATTTTATAATTTCCTTAGGAGGCCCATTTTAGACCTCAAAAGTTCCCTAATGATGTCGACAGCGAAATTGTGGCTATATTTCTATTCAAACATGTTATAGCTAATTTCGGAGTACCACAAGCCATAGTCACCAACCATGGCTCCCATTTCCAAAATCACATGATGTCATAACTCACTGCTTAGTTGGGCTTATGTCACAATAACTCGACTCCTTATTACCAATAGGCCAATGGCCAAGTTGAAGTTGTCAACAAAGTTTTGGTCACTATGCTTCAACGAACCATTGGGATGCATAAAAACCACTGACATCTCATGCTTTTTTCGGCCTTATGGGCTTACCGAACTGTCGTTAAAATGACAAATGGATTTACACCTTTCCAATTTCTCTATGGTATAGAATCCACCCTACCTATAAAATGTGAAATCCCATCATTAAAATTAGTTGTCAATCTACTTCCAGGTACTTGACCAGAGGAAGAACAGTTGCTTTACCTAGAACGTCTTGAGGAGACTCGCCAAATTTCCACATTGGTAACTTAGACTCAAAAGAGATGATTCAAATCTCGTTATGATAAAAATGTTACCCCTCGTACATATGCAAAAGGTGACTTGGTCTCGCTATATGATCAAGCTAACAACAAATTAGGTGTTGGAAAGTTCGAACCCATGTGGCACAAACCCTATATTATTAAACGAGTATTACAAAATGGTGCATATGAGTTAGTTGACTATGGTGGAAATCAGTTGTCTGAATCCCACAATGGGCTCTGCCTTAAAAAGTATTATGCTTGATTTTGCGTCGATACTTTGTACATTAGTGTCTGTTTCATTAGTGTGCAGCCTTTTGGCATGATTGTTTGTGTTTTTGCAAACATGTTTTCCCCTGCTTACCGCGTATTCCACTTGGTTTGTAGATGTCGATGAACCCTATTCCTTATGTCGATTTTGTTGGTGGTGCTTACCGTAGTCTTCCACTGCATGGGCACTCTTTGCTCCCAATGATGAGTTAGTGAGTTTACAAGGTATATTTTTAGGTTGTACAACTAATAACATAGCTTAATATAGTGTAGTCATTGAACTATTGTCAGAAGCTATTGCTCTTGGTATTAGGGCGTTAGTTGTTAAACTTGATTCACAACTCATTTTTTGACAATTAAACATGCATTATTCCATCAGAAACCCTAACATTTTGAGGATGCATTTACTTGTTCGTCTCTTGGAAAGAAATTTTGATTACATCACATATTACCACATTCCAAGACATCTAAATACATTAACAAATGCATTAGCTAACTATGTAACTTTTAGATCGACATTTGCAACATATGTAAAAATGAAAACCATGGCATGATAGGAACATAAAGTACAAAGGGTAAAACATGAATATATATAGGGTTTGCAAAATGTTTATTACATCCCAAATCAAAACTTGTGTTCTGAGACACATGGCTTCTCGAGTCTACATAAGTGCAGAAAATAAAACTAAAGACACAGTTATCCACCAACATGGTGCTCATGATAGCATGAGACAACCCTAATAATTCGGCCTAATAGCTGATGTAGTTTGGCTGACACTCCCATGGTATTCCTCTAATACCGAATTGGAACCTCATCAATAGTTGTATACTCTAGAATGTCTCTCGTCAAGGTTTCCAAGTTGTTTTCCACCTCTACTACAAGATCAGCTCCCTCCTCATAGGGTGCATCCTCAATCTGTCGTGCCACCCTCTTAGCTATTGGAGAAATGCCTTGAGGTCTCTCTATGCCAACATCTGCAAAGTATCAAAAGTTTCAATCTCATTTCACATAATAAAAAAACATCAAAAAAATTGAAAAAACTTAAAAAATAGTTCTTTACCTGATTCAGTCCATTGTGCTCTCGGTGGCAGTGGAAGATCGAGATCTCCCCAGAAATATGTACCGGCATAGGCTGAATCATCTACCATAATGATTTTTTTTTGTAGCCATCCAAAGAATGTTGGTGGGAAGGACATATGTTGAACACTGACACCCCACCTCAATAGACCTGGATCCCTAGGTTCAGGAGCTTCCACCTCTATCCACTGATACTTAAACAATGGGACATGCTTTAGGAAGAAGGTCACCAAGATCACTCCATAGCCAAACTTCCTAAGTCTCCCTGTCCTGCATTTGGTGAGTTGGTCCTTCATGTTAACCAGTAACCCTTCGCAGCATTTGAACATTGTAGGACTAAGACAATCTACTGCATATTGGAAGTGAGACTTTCTCACTTCGTGCAGAGCCTGGGCCCCAACTACTCAAACTATAGTAAGTATAAATATTCTCAGTGGAAGGTTTGTGATTGTTTTGATATCAATCTTCCTGCTCTTTGTCTTGCGGGGACTTGGGAAAAGTCTAGCTATCAACATGTTTGTACTCTCTCTTCCGTCACGAGAACCATACAACTGCATTGATTGTCCCCTCCTAGACAAATCTGTGATGAAATAGATGTATACAATTTCTATTTCAAGCTCTTGGTCTCCTATGATGAACATCTGCCGGTCTACTTTCCACCATCCTACCAAGTATTACAGTAATTCCATCTGGGTTCTGATCGCAGGGATACAAAATAATTTGAGAAATCCACATGCCCAAAGATCCCTTATGTAATTTAGAGCTTGTGTTGTTTGATGGTCTTCTGCTTCATGACCTCTTTCCTTCCACTCAATAGCCATTTTCTCCAGTAAATAACCTGTGAAACATCAACAAAGTTTTTATTAGCTGCTACAGACAAAAAATTTCAAAACGGTCATTAATTTTGTCTCACGGCGCTAGCGCGTCTGTATGTAATTTTTTGTGCTTTCAGTGCAATGGCACCATTGAGCTCAGGGAGAGCAGAGTGGGTCCGATGGGTAAAACCAACGTTGATTGCCCTCGATTTAAAATATATATATATATATATATATATATATATATATATATATATATATATATATATATATATATATATATAGAGATATATATATATATATATTATATATATCTATATATATAATATATATATATATATATATATATTATAATATATATATATATATATATATATATATAAATAAATTAAATTAAATTAAATAAAATAAATAAATAAAATAAAAATTGAACCTCCCTCACTACCTATCCTATGGATAAAATCACTTAAAAATATTGTTAAAATGTAGAGGAAGGACAAATCTCTTACTTGAAACAAACGGTTCGTCGAACGGTGCCTTGGATCGATCACACTCGTTGCCTGAAGAGCGGGGATATTTGGGGTAAAATGTGCTCTCCAAATTGCAAAATGGTAAATGGTAAATGTGTTTTTACTTTTGAGTTTACATAAGTTATTGAAAGTATTTTTATCATTTAGGGCATATTTTACATATATTTTAATATTTTTCTCGAACCGGGTAACGTTTGTTCACATGTGCAGTGACAAATTATGGCTAATCAGTGATGGTAATCGATTTGACTGAAATATCAAGTTTTATTTTATCTCTTTCTTAGACTTGACAAAAACAAATGAAAAAGAAACCCCCTGGAGTCATCTTTCATCTCTTTTCTGTCTCTCGAAATATGAAAATATTGTTGAGTACTTGTTGTTTCGAAATCGTTAAAGTAAATGAAATGACGTCTACTCAGCATAATTTTAGCCCTTTTCTGGATTGAGATAGACTAATGTACGAAAAAGGAATACCTTAGTCACACGTGGCTAAGAGGTTCTCTTGAATATTGTTTTCTACCTTTTCAAGTTCAAGATAATATCTACGAAAAGGGACCTCTATAGTTTCCTTTTTGCCTCTCTTTCAAAATCTCTAAACATGATAAATATGTCAATTTACCCCTTCGTCGGACTCGTAAAACTAAAACGACAAAGGACTTGTCACCATGACAAGGCAAAGCTACTCCTTCCTAGGGCTCATTAAAAATACTAGGATGGATTCATCCAAAGGAATAATTTATACGACAAGCATATGCAATCCCTTTCAAGCTTTATATAAAAAATAATGAGGTACTCACTAGAAGTTGTGGGAAAAATGGAAGTAAACATGTCCTGTATTTTGTATAAAGGCACCATGTCGCTCTTGAACATGACACTTATCTATCACTCGTATCGATTTTGGGTTATCCTCACTTCTTCACTTTCCTTCCTGGGTTTTTGGAAATCCATTTGCCTCTCATCTGATTATATCATGTTGTCACCATGACCTCTAATCCTATGGTGAGTCAATTGTTGCCAAATTATGGAGTCATGTCCCTAATATGTTCAAGAGAAGCCTTATCTGCAATTCAAACTACTTATACCATGTTTTACTTTTCTTCCACAATCCTAAATCACTCTTACCAACTTCGCTAAATACTATGTTTCATGTCGATGATGTGGGAATCATTATGGCCCTCCTTCGATGGATCACTTCCTATCAACACCAACTCATTATCCAGGAAGATGGTCTAGAAACTCCCTTTCAATACCTTGGAGCTTGCATGCCTCAATGGTAGGTTCTTTTCATTCGACGATATGTTCACATCATTGGCCTTCGATCGAATGATTCTGTGAGTGTCCGGCTTTAGCTTCCTTGTTCACACTCATGGATTGTGCTATTGTACCTTGAGAGCCATTATCATTATTGGTGGTTTCTCTCATGCCCGTTAACGGTTTCCATCATTTACTAGTAATTAAGTGGTTTTCTGCCATGTTCGACTCCGACACATCTATTCACATGGTGGAATTCGTACTTTGATTGGATCGAGACAAAGATGAAGACCCTGGGTTTCATCTAACAAATCCAGGTTGTGTGGAGTTATTGGTTATTCATGATTGTACACATGATTCCTTCTATATGGATGGTTTTGTCCATACCATGGCTCCATACATATGATCCCTTCTATTTGGATGGTTGCATCCATGCCATGGATCCATATACATGATCCCTTCTATTCGGATGGCTATGTCCACCCCGTGGATTCATGTATTGTTGGATGTCTATTTAGAGATGTATTATTATGCATACTTACATTAGAGATGTCAGATATATTGTATCATGCTTGATTTGTAGGTCTCTTAATGGTGTTTCTTCGGGTCCTTGCCTTGAATTGTAAAGGATTTCACCCATCACTTCTCGTTCTGCCTTCATGCTTTAGGGGGAATTTATTGCATAGTATTTTGTCACACTTCCCGTCCAGTATCCTGAAGCATAAAAATGAAGAAAGTGGTCAGTGTATTCACCATGAAACATATACAAAAGCATCCCTAAAGAACATAAGAAAAGTTTCCTTGAAATACTTCTAAAGAAACTTGCCCAAAAACCTAGTTTTTAGGATCAAAGCTTTTGCACCACTAATGGCCAGAACATGTAACTTGTTGCACTATTCTGACCTAGTTTTTCTAGCACAAATTTTATAAGAAAAACATGCGTTGAACCTCTTGAGGCAGTTTTTTCTAAATTCGAGGAGAAGCTTCTCTTACTATAAGTCTCGAGAATGACTAGTTGGTTACAGGTGAATAAGGATTAGATCAAGATCTCCCATTCTTGGTCCTTGATCCTACTTTCATGGATATTTCCCTTGAGTTGTGGAACCTCTCCCTCATTTTATGGATCCTTAACCCCCTCTCCTTCGCTATAAATGAGATCCCTACTATCCACAACTGGTTGGCTATTGCCTGGTTGCCTTCCTATGCTGAAACTATGCCTAAATGCTTCCCATTTTGTTAAGGAAAAAGGATTGCTTGAAGGTCTTGGATAGGACTTGGAAACTCATCCAAAGGAGGCTTCCAACATCAAGGCTTAAGTGGTTGTATGCTTCCCTTACTTTCTATTAATATTACATTATGTGTTTACTTTCCATAAGTGTGTAAATCATTACTAATATAGTGTGATATTCCTTGATATGTCACATAGTTTATGTTAGAATGAATTATGCTATGTATGATTTTGTCATCTATGTTTGATCTTCCTTATAGTTATTCATCCACAACGGCGTAGAGAGGATTGAACTTGGAAGTGAGAATATTGAGGACGACATCAACAGGTGTTAGCATTAGAGTGAGGTAGGTTATCTATCCTCCTTTGTATTTTCTAGTATAAACTAGGAAAGTGTGCACACATTTGTCTACTTTGTTGCTAGATCCTCCCATAGGACGAGAGGGATTGTTTCTGTCCGCATAAAGGATTACCTGAACAAAACATAGATAAACACCTACACACACACACACACATATATATATATATATAAACATCAGCATAATCATGATCATAACATAATTTCCATAAATCAAGGTTAAGGTTAAGAGAACTTCCTTTATTCATGTACAACATGCATGACATTGCGAACAATGGTTACCAACATAGCCAATGCATCCAACACCTTAGATCCATTTACTTTACATTTTTTGGTTACCTTTCTCATGTTTGTGTTGCCACCGTCCATTTACCATAATGGATGCAACCAGTCCAACTGACTGTCATAGTCTTACCTTCCACTGCACTTACTCAAGCATAAAGCTTCATCTGATTCTTACATTACCTATTGGGTACCACACAACTCTCCTCAAGATCCATTAACTTTCCTCTTTCCCAAATAATTCCCAATGTAGGTTTTAACCTTGTACAGAAATTACCTGCATACGAATTCTAAGAACATAAAATAAACAATGCGAGAGCATAACACATAAAAAACATATACACAAAGATTTTCCCCTGGATCCCAAAACTGGGACTACCAGCTTGATTTTTCATTATATTCCTTTCAATTTTACAATACATATTTATACATGTCGAAGCATCGAATACCATGGACTGAAAACCATCGCGTCTAAAACCATGGACCGAAAACCATCGCGTCTAAAACCATGGACCAAAAAACCATAGATAGGTCCGCCCAACCTAATATAGGGTCCAAAAAAAAAATTCCTGGGGGGCTACCCCCCCTTGTGACAGCCCCACTGCACAATCGGTGCAACGAAAGGGGGGCTCCGCCCCCCTTCTAACCCCTCGATTCACTACGTAGGTTAGTTGTGGAAAGAATATAACACAAACCAACATTCTCCCACTTGTTGTTTTCTTTCCACAGGGGGCCACAGGAGAGCTTAGTCATTTATCCAGCCCTAAAATGCCCATTGTTTCTCTACACCAAGGGAACTTCTCAGAGCTCACAGATTTTGTCAATGCACCTGCAGTATTCTTCAAAGTGTCCACTTTTACCAGAAACACCTTTTTGTCTTCTATCATATCCCTCACAAAGTGACACTGAACATCTATATGCTTTGTCTTTGAACGATAAGCAGGGTTCTTTGCCAAGAAAATTCCACTTTGGTTGTCACAGTCTATTCTTATAGCTCCCTGTACTAACCCCATACTTGAACATAATCTTTGCAACCAAACGGCTTCCTTGCTTGAATGAGTGGCTACCATGTATTCTGCCTCTGTAGTTGATAGTGCCACTACAGATAGTTTCTTACTCATCCAACTGACTGCACCTCCAAACAGGTTAAACACATACCCACTTGTAGATCTTCTCTGATCCAGATCTCCAGCCCAATCTGCATCAACAAAGCCACAAATATCCAATACTCTGTCCAATCCTGGTCTTCCTTGGTAGCAAAAACCATAATCACTAGTGCCACACAAATACCTAAAAACCCACTTCACTGTTATCTAGTGCTCCTTCCCTGGTTTTGACATAAACCTACTCAATAATCCCACTGCATGTGCAATGTCTGGTCTAGTAAAGATCATTGCATACATCAGGCTACCGACTACTCTTGCATATGGAACACGGGACATATCCTCTTACTCTTCTTGTGTCTTGGGACACTGTTCAACAGATAACTTTGCACTTACAGGAATAGGAACCTTCACTGGTTTACTATCCTGCATATTAAACCTCTGTAATATTGTCTCGACATACTTCTTCTAGTTTAACTAGAGCTTCCTCTTTGCCCGATCTCTTTTAATTTCCATGCCCAAAATATAGTTTGCAGCACCAAGATCTTTCATGTCGAATTTGGAGGACAATTGAGTCTTCAAATCCTAGATAATTTCTTTGTCATTTCCAACCAGCATCATATCATCCACATACAAGATCAGATAAATAACACAGTCACCAATTAATTTAAAATACACACAACGATATGCTTTTCTTCTGGTGAAGCCAAGTCCCTGTATAAATGTATCAAATTTATGATACCACATCCTCGATGACTGTTTTAACCCATAAAAAGACTTCTTTAACTTGCATACCAGTTCTTTCTTACCCTTCGCCACAAAGCCTTTAGGTTACTTCATGTAGATCTCCTCTTCCAGATCCCCGTGAAGAAATGTTGTCTTCAAATCCATCTGTTCTACCTCAAAATCAAAAGCAACAACAACAGATAAAAGTAATCTAATAGAAGTTACCTTGGCAACATGAGAAAAAATATCACCAAAATAAATTCCTGGCACCTGGGAATAACCTTTTGTTACCAACCAGCTTTGTATTTCTCCACCTTTCCTTCTTCATTTGTCTTCTTCTTGAACACCCATTTTCTACCAGTGGGTTTCCTTCCAGCTGGAAACTCCACCAGATCCAAAGCATCATTTTTCTGCAAAGATGCCATTTCATCAACCATGGCCTCTTTCCATAGTTTTCCATCCTCTGAATCTACTACTTCCTTCACAGTTCTGGGATCATCATCGGTAATAGATAAAGAAAAATTTGAACAGAAAGCAAATAGACTATACCTTTTTG
>APFE030981019.1:216261-227081 GCA_000404065.3 Pinus taeda
TTCACATCCATCTGTTCTACCTCAAATTCAAAAGCAGCAACAACAGATAAAAGTAATCTAATAGAAGTTACCTTGGCAACAGGAGAAAAAATATCACCAAAATCAATTCCCGGCACCTGGGAATAACCTTTTGCTACCAACCGAGCTTTGTATTTCTCCACCCTCCCTTCTGCATTTGTCTTCTTCTTGAACACCCATTTGCTGCCAATGGGTTTCCTTCCAGCCGGCAACTCCACCAGATCCCAAGCCTCATTTTTGTGCAAAGATGCCATTTCATCAACCATGGCCTCTTTCCAGAGTTTTCCACCCTTTGAATCCACTGCTTCCTTCACAGTTCTGGGATCATCATCAGTAACAGACAAAGCAAAATTTGAACAGAAAGTAGATGGACTATACCTTTCTGGCTGCCTTCTTTCTCGAGCTGATCTTCTCACAGCCGGAGTTTGTGGCTCTCAATCTTCTGATTCCTCCTCTGCTACAAAGTCTGATTCTTCCTCCTTTAGTTCAAACTCTATCTTCACAGGTTCCTTTGGTTGGACTTCATGTTTAATAACATCTTTCACCTCTCTGAACACCACATCTCAACTGTACACAAAATTCCTTGTTACTGGGTTCCAAAGCTTATAACCCTTTAAACCATCCTTATACCCAATAAAGATGCACTTTTCAGATTTACTATCCAACTTGGTTGTTTCTCCTTTGGAACATGTACATATGCATCACATCCAAATACCCTCAGATGTGAAAGAGAGGGTTTCTTACCAGTCCATACTTCTTATGGAGTCTTATCATCCAACACTGATGAAGGTGACCTGTTGACAAGGTAACATGTTGTCTCCACCGCCTCTGCCCATAATTCTTGTCCTATCCCGGCATCACTAAGCATGCTTCTTGCCCTTTCCATCAACGTCTTGTTCATTCTTTCTGCAACTCCATTTTTCTAAGGTGTATATGGAGTAGTCTTCTATCGTGCTACACCACACTTCTTACAGAATTCTTCAAATTCCTTACTACAAAACTCTCCACCGTTATTTTTCCTCAACATCTTTATCTTCTTCTCTGTCTGGTTTTCCGCCGGAGCCTTAAATTCTTTAAACTTGTCAAAGACTCAGATTTCTTCTTAAGGAAATATATCCATGTATTCCTTGAGAAGTCATCTATAAATGATACATAGTACACAGACTTACCCAGTGATGGAACTTTCACAGTCCAAACACATCACTGTGCACAAGCTCTAATATTTGTTTTTCCCTCTTACCACCAGAGGGGAAACTGAGCTGATTCTAACTTCCCATATAACACGCAATTTTTCACGGAAATTAAAATTCCAGAGAAGCTATTATCATACCCTCTACCATACTTTACCTTTACCATGAAGTAATTCGAAGGCACTTCTCTCCAATATGTCCAAGCCTTTGATGCCACAACATGGTCTTCTCTCTAGAGACCACTAGATTTTCTGCTCCACTTTCAGGAACCACAGAACTATTGCACCCATCAACAACAGTGCTACCTTGCAACTTTTACAGACCAGTTCGAACTCCCCGCATCAATACCAATGCTCCCCCAACCATCTTGCAGGTATCCTTCTCGAACATTGTTTTTACACCTACATCATCCAGCTTGCTTATAGAAATCAGATTTCTAGCCAATGCAGGAATATGTAGAACACAAGGAAGTGTTCTAACCCTTCCACCTTGAAACTTCAACTTTACTTTTCGGCGACCAACGATTCTAGCCTTCCTATCATCCCCTAAGAAGACATCACCACCATCATATTTCTCATACTCGCAGAAACACTCTCTATGGGGAGTGAAGTGAAAAGATGCACCTGAGTCAATCAACCATGCCTCATCATCTACATGTGTCCTTAAAGAAGCCAAGTACACATCCCCACCTTCATCTAAGGTGGTTTTTGCCTCTGTAGAAGGAGCATCATCAGATCCCTTTCCTTTGTTAGGAGATTTAGATTTACAGTCCCTTTTGTAGTGCCCTTCCTTTCCACATTTCCATCACACCACCTTTACAGGTTTTCCTAGAGATTTAGATCTCGCTCTAGAATTAGATCTCCCACTCGATGACTTATTTTTGTTTTTGTTCTAGGACCATCCTCGTACAGACAAGGCATCATCATTCTGGCTCTCCATATTTTTCCATCTCATCTCCTTCGTTAGCAAGGATGAGACTATTTCATCAAACTGCAAGGAAGTTTCATTGCTACCTATTGCAATAACTAGACTATCCCACGAATCTAGTAGAGAATACAACAAACTAATGCACTTATCTTCATCTGAAATTTTGATATCAACAGATGATAACTGACTTACCACAATATTAAACGCATTTATATGCTCTATCACTGAGTCTCCATATTTCATCCTTAGGTTATACAGCTTTTTCCTTAGGAACATTTTATTCACCAGAGACTTAGATTGGTACAAAGTCCCTAACTTGTCCCACAAAGCCTTCATCGTAGCTTCCCCTGATACATTCAGCAATACTGAATCCAAGACACACAGTCGTATTGTGCTCTTTGTCTTCCGATCCAACTCCTTCCATTCTTCATCAGATACTCTCGTTGGTTTAGTACATGGATCTACCGCGATCCACTGATCTTTATCCACCAACAGATCCTCCATATTGAGTTTCCACAACTCAAAACTCTGACCATTAAATTTCTTGATCTCTATCTTTCCACTACTCGCCATCTTCTTTCACCACCAAAATCGATCCTGCAGATCTCCCACTAAATAGGGTCTACCACAGGTCCGAGCGAAACCCCTCAGCAACAAAGGCATCCCCTTGAAGCCAAAACAACCCTGATACCAAATGTAGGTTTTAACCCTGTACAGAAATTACCTACATACGAATTCTAAGAACGGAAAATAAACAATTCGAGAGCATAACACATATACGCAAAGATATTCCCCTGGATCCCAAAATTGGGACTACCAGCTTGATTTTTCATTATGTTCCTTTCAATTTTACAATACATATTTATACATGTCGAAGCATCCAATACCATGGACCGAAAACCATTGCATCCAAAACCATGGATCGAAAATCATCGCATGCAAAGCCATGGACCAAAAAACCATAGGTAGGTCCACCCAACTTAATATAGGGTCCAAAAAAAATTTTCCCTGGGCGCTGCTCCGGACCCCGTAGAGGGGGGCTACCCACCCCCTCGTTGCACAATCAGCGCAATGAAGGGGGGGCTCTGCCCCCCCTCTAAACCCCTGGTTCACTACATAGGTTAGTCGTTGAAAGAATATAACACAACCCAACACCCAAGACTAAAAACATAAAATTCAATACCAAGAAACAACCAAGAATAAAACCATGAAAACCAATAATAACATGACACCACAATAAAGTGGCATAGTTATACACCAGACACAAAAAAATTGTAAATCAAACACAATAATCGCAAAAGACCAAAAGCACAAGACTAACCACAGACAGCATGACTCAATCCCCATGGTTCCCAAGGAAAGCTCAACCTGATCTTTCTTCAAGATTCATGGAAATCTCTCTTGCCATAAACACCTAATATCAGTGCATAACTAAACATAACAATACACCATTCACCTTACTTGTTGTGCCAAGCATGTTGCTTGCAACTGAGCACATCCACACCATCTCTCATGGGACTCCAATCCCCTTGACAGATCCACCTATAACTAGAGACCAACTAATACACTTGTCAAGTACAGGTTCATGAATCTAGCACATATCCACATAATGTCAAACAAAATCAAGGTTAAGAAGACTTCCTATAGGCAAAGCACTCATTTGTTTGGAATTAGGGTTTCCAAACATAGCCAAAGGAATTCTTGCCCAATTCCTTCCTTTGACCTTTTTACTTGGTTGCAATCGAGGCTTACCAGTACTGTCACATCACCCAACTGTTAGTTATATAAGCACATCAATTTTTACCTTGTCACGCTAATAACAAGCATGTTTCCATGCAACTTTCTCACACATGTCAGTCTCACGTTCTAATGATCAAAACAATCATATTTAACAATTTGAAATCAAACTTTACCAAGACTAACGATCATGTCGTAATTCGTAGTCAACTCATAGTCCTTAGACACAATGCTACAACTATCACCTACTATACTCAAGTACATATTAACTGTCTTAACGTATATGTAATAGTACAATCATCTTAAAACAAAATCATTTGAAGACATACTCATATTATTCAATTCATCAAACATTCAACCAACTTCCAACATATCATGTTAAATAAATAAACTAGATGACGTAATAAACATCAAACACTCAAACACCCAATAGACGACAGAATCAAACGGTCAAGCACCAAGTATATCACGTAAGAAAACTCATACCTTAATGTATGTCAGGGGAGGCAATATTTTCTTCACAAACAATCCATATTAGCATGATATATCTTCTCAATATATTCACCCAAACATAAATAAGATCATGATATCGAAATAGTCACTAGCTAGCATGTTTACATCATAACTCATACACAATTATCATTCACACATATGTAAAGTCAATCTAAATTATTACACCATCATATCACAAATATGTCGTCTCATTACCTGGATATCGTAACCATAACCATTTGCATAGGCCAATCCAATTTAGTATGATACATATAATGTCAAGATCTTAATGTAATAGCCCTAATCATCAAGTTAATAGCATATAAAAACAATAAGCTATATGTCATGCTCATAAAAAACATATAACATAATCATCAGGTTATCTAATATAAAACAACAATAGTAATGCATACAACTACAGGTTACTATCATTCTTGACTACCTGACACATGTGCATATAACTACACTAATCAAGTAACATTTATCATGAATATAATTATAACATCAAAATGCATGCACATAAACCTAATGCATATAATAATCCTTAACTTACACACTTGCATGTCAAAATACCATGCATGTATGACGATCTGCTCTTACCCAAAAGTCCAATGTTGCAACCTTATTATGATGATCTATATCTCCTACTCTATCTCAACCAACACATTAGCATCATAACATACCAATTTCACCCTGATGACCTAAATTGCTCACGATGACTTCACAAGGCCTGTCTGACCTACTATTCATGCATAACTATAACCAAGACCATACATGCATAATGATTGCATATAGACATATAACACATGAGTACCAAACCATATTCACATCATTCTAACTAGAGTCCATTCATCAATGCATGATTATATCAACTTCACAAACCATGATTTCATGCATGAAAAAAACCATTACTCCATTGTACGCATTTCCATATGCAACCATCAACATGCATAAGCAATGCCTAATCAACTACACATACGAATGAACACATTTAGTCGAGCATAAGGGATCATTTCTTGTAACCAACCTACAAGACTGATACATGTAATCAAACATTCAAGAATGCAATCTAACATATAAGGATGTAGTCGAGCTACATATAATCATGTACCCATCCATATACTCCTAACGATGCATCCCACAAAATCAACATCAAGTTCCTCATGACAATCTTACTACAATCATGATCAACATGATGCAATGCAACAAGCACATGGAATGCAAGTTTAAGAGACACACATGCAACTGACATGCATGCATGACCAATACATTCACCCAAGGACAGTGCAACCATGCTCTAATACCACTTTGTGGTATCATATATGACCAAAAAAGGGCACAACCCGCTCTGATACCACTCAGTAACACCCTCCTCCCACATATACCCAAGTAACTGGCCAGCCAAGGTAAACATGTGATGAGTGGCCACTATGATAAGACTACACCTCCTAGATAACATTAAGGAAATGGAGTCGACAAAGCAAGACCTTATAGACCTCCCTTAGGTGCTTCAGGAACCCCAGGAGATAATCCACCACTCCAGGTTCCCAACCCCTTATTTAACCTATCATTTCAATTAATTAAACCCAAATTCACTCCCATGACAAGGCATGCATGCCAGTGGAACCCTATAGTCACTCCCGCAATGCCTACAAGGGAGAGACTACAATATTTTTCAACCAGTTTGGTGCCAGAGACTGCGATATTTAAGCCACATTTTCAGGGCTAGTCTCCAAACCAATGCCTAGAGCTTGATGAGACTTTCCAATACAATAGATGACACCAAAGCAAATCCTCTAACACAAAACTTGATCAAGGGCTTGAACTAACCAAGCCTAACCATTATAGACATTTTGTCAAACACTTAGTAAATATGCAACCTACAGGTGTAAATAACAGATTTGAGCATAGGGGTCTCATACTTATTTGATATTCTCCATGAAGAATTGTTTCCTTATCAATTTAACTTCCATTCCATCCATTAGGTCATAGATACATTGTCCATTCATTTACAAGTAAAACATGAGATAACCATGACATGAATTGGTCATATAACCATGCTTATAACCAAGATTAAACCATGTAAATATCATAGATATGATAGCCATCAAATCCACATATAAACAAGTGCAAAAGTAAGAGGACTTAGCTTTCATTAATCATAGGCAAATCCGACTAGGTTTGGGACTTCCACGTACCACTCGACTGTAGAGATTTCTAAACCAAATATTTCTTTTAGCCAGTCACCTGTGTGCCATATTCCAAGCATGAATGTGGGATCTCATAGAACTACTAATCCAAAAAAAACAAAGGGAATCCATAGGTTAAGCCACCTCTACCCTCATCAAACCGTGATCACACCAAAACTAGTGTTCTGATCACAACCGAACCAAACTTTGAATTCCATACAAAATCCATCACTATCCTTGAGGAATTTTCCATCTCCTTGTCTCTCAGGCTTTACCACAATCCAAACCTAGATCACTAGGCCCTAAACCAAGACTAGTCTCTCAGGATTTACCATAATCCAAACCCAAATCATTGGGCCCTAAACCGAGACTCCTCCCTTAAGATTTACCGTGTGTCCTACCAAAACCGGTCAAGGGATTCCTAGGCCTTTGGGAATGAGACTTGAGACCACCTCTGCCCCAGATTCCAAAATCCATCGAGAAAACCAAAGCTCAAAATTGAAATAAACATCCCAAAACCATGGCATTTGGAAAAAGGCAAGGCTAGGCTGAAAACCATTGTGATAACCCGACAAAACCATGCCATCGATAGCAAGAGAATCATACACCAACATGCAAATCCATGCATGTCCAAATCGGCTAGGAAATCACAGATGCAAAAGGTTATCTGCAAGTATTCCTACTGAAGTTGCTTGATCTTGATTCTCATTCCTTGATCCTTTCTTTCCTTCCTTTCCCTTTTCTTGCTTTTCCTTCCTTGATCCAATGCCAGAGTGCTTTCAGAAATATCTAAGTGTCCAGGAGTGAGAGAGAAAGAGAATAATCAGAGAGCTCCAAAACTGAACTGATCAAGCTTGAGCCAAGAGTTTTCCAACTCATCCTCAGAAGTCATTTTATCAATGAGGCCTCTAATTTATTCATTTTCCATTATTTTCCTTAAATTTCCTCCTCACATGCAACCTGTGAACTTTCACCTTACTTTTCTCCTAATTTTATTTATTTTCATAAATAAATGTGCCAAAAATGCCTTCTTTCCTTTTAATGCCTTAGCCTTAGTCTTTGCCAATTTTCCTTAGCCAAAACACACATATAAGGATGCCCACTAGGATATCGTTGCCCAACATTCATCTTGGAATACGTGTCCCTTACCCGTGGTCTTGTTTTTCCTTTATTTACTTTCATTATATGGAATTTTCACCAGGGTTGTTACAGTCTTCTAGTTTAGAAGGCCTCAACCATAACTATTCCATGGTGAAATATGGTGTAGTCCAAGCAACATTCTACCATAACAATGGTCTTGTTTATCATTTCAATGGTCTTGAGCCTCATTTAGTATGTCTTAAAATATGGATTTTGAACTCTTGGAAACCTTAGTTAAAAGAGGAAGCCTTTATGTACCCTTGTGCAAAGAGATTCTTCATTATTGAGTTTTATCTTGTTAAAGATAGAGATTTGATTTTAAACTTTGGACCTTGGTTTTGGGGAAATTTTAGATTATGAATGAAACCTTGGACTCCTTCCTTCAACCCATAGATAGGATCCCTTTCCTTGGCTCTTGTTTAAGATAGACTTGCAAACCCGCCTTTCAATTTTTGGGGTTTTGAATCCATTCAAGCCATTGGCAAAGCCCTTGGAAGATACCATTGCAAATGTTTTGGAACAAATAAAAAATTCATCATTACATATGCTTGCATATGTGTGGAAATGGGTTTTAGAAAATAGTTTCTCGCATAAATAATTTTGAAAGGTGAAAAATACTCCTAGATGAAAAATCTTTATTATGAACATGTTTCTTTCCATTGTAGATCTTGCATTGAAATAGGGCATTTAGTAGCAAATTGTCCAAAATAACAAAAGAAAATTAAGAAGATTTAGAGAAAACCAACCTAGTGGGTTGGAGGCAAGGAATAACATCAATTTATTATTGAAGAGGTTCCACTTGAATTAGATCCTCCAATGGAAGAACCAAAATTGGATACACAGGAAGCTACAAACATATTAGTGTATTCAAATCAAATTAAGGATAATCCTTCAAAAGAAGGTTTTCATTCTCAACAAGAAATGACACAAAAAGGTGTAGTGGAAGAGGAACCTATTTTTTTACTTGTATTTGATTTAAGATTAAAAACCCCTCAAGGCGAGTTGAGTTGATCAAGTTGAAGCAATGAGATACAAGAACAATTAGCACCTATAGATCAAGATAAATCAAGAAAAGTAGGACTAGCAAGGACCTCATCGAAGAAAAATAAATCTTGGAAGATAACCACAAAAAATAAATATACCCTTCAATAGCGTAGTCAATTGTGAAAAGAAGCCAAGCATGTAATCCAACTTAATCATGTAATTTTTTTATCTTTTATTGTGTCATCAATTTGTGAAAATTTACTCATGTCAAAACTATCAGGATAAAGTTTCTATGAACATAACTATCATTTGGAAAATACAAAGCTCACAATTTCTTTTGAAATCCATGAGTAATCATTATTACACAACCCTAGAACATATATGGTTGTGTTTAACTTATTTCTATGGTATTTTTTTGTCAATACAAATATCTCAGTTAATTTTGGTATATTTATGTATCTATCTATCTATCTCCATGTACAAAATATTATGTATGTGTGTATGTATGTATGTATGTATCTTAATTTGTGGTATTTGGTTTAACCAAATATTTATGTAAGATTTGGTTAGTTGACTAAACTCTCAACTATTTACTTTGTTGTTGGTTCTTGAAAGGGTTATTTTTCAAGCGAATAAAATAATAAATTAAGATAACTTGAAAAATCAATCAAGAAATTGGGATAATAACCCGTAACTGATGAGAAAATGGTTGAGATTAAATTCCTTTATTTCATTGTGGGTTATTTTTCAAGAGAACTAAACAAGATATTAGATAATTAATAGTATAATGACACATCCCAAATTATAGACATGGTATTCTCAAGTGGATATGGTTATTTAATTTGTTGTGAGTTATTTTTCAAAAAAAGGTATCAAGAAATTAAGGTAACTAGTATCAAGCCCAAATCATGAACATTGTAATGTCGCCAACCACTTAGGAGAAATAAGACGGGGTTCCGCTAGCCTAATAAAGCTCTTGTAGGCTAAGGTGGGGGGAATTTTAATAAGAGAACATGATTCGCCTAGGAGAAAAATTATAACTTCTTAAGGGGTGAAAAAAGGGGCATACCCTAGGCTAATGAAAAGTCACTTTCATTTTATAAAGTAAAAAGTTCCTAAAGTGACTTTATAAAAATTAAAAAGGTAAAATAGCAACAAAATTGATCACTAAATTATAAAAGGGAAAAATTGAGGAGTCTCTCCTCATTTTATCACTTGTCATTTGATAAAAAGTGATTTTTGAGAGTTTTTGGAAAAAAATCTTAGGGTTTGAGAAACCCTAGTTACCATTTCTAGTTTCAGTGTTGAAACGTTGCACCCTAGTTGGCTTAGAGAGAGGAATCACTCGGATTTCCCAACCTTGCTACCAAGGAGAAGAATAGTTGATAAAGATAATGGAGGTAAAGGGTATTATTAGTTGGTTTTATCATCTAACATTGATTTTTCATATATTTTGAGGGTTGAGCTCCTAAATCATTCTCGTGGGACTAGTTGTTGAGCTCATGGGTAAATTTGAGTCTGAGTTTCCCTACATTCATATTGTTGGTCGATTTCCTTCATAGTTTGCTAATGTACATCATTGAAAGGAACCAAGTTACTTTGTTGTGAAGGGTTGATGTTTTGAACTAAGTTGAGGTCGAGTTTATTAGCTCAAGATCGAGTTTGTTGAAACTTTGGACGAGTTTGCAAGTTTCTTAAAGGGTCAAAACTCTCATTGTATAAAGGTTGCATTGACTCCTTCAGAAGGAAAAATTTCTACTTGTTGGCTAAGTTGTTTTATCAAGGATTATGGATTGTGTATATCTATGTCTAAGGGTTGATTTATTCATGTGTTGGTGAATGAGTTTGGTATTTTTATTGGAGCTGAGTTTTTGAATATTTTGGGCTAAGTTTTGAACCTAAAGTGGCTCAATTTGGTTTTTGTGGCCACACCAAGTGAAAGGGGCGGGTTCTTCAACAAAGAAGACTAGGTTTCTCCTATGCATGGTAAATAAGGAAGCTTGTGAAGGGAGCGTACCTCCTATTAGCATGTAGATGGAATTATCATTGTTTTGGGACATGTTTATTTCATAATGAAGTCAGATGGCTCCTTGTACCTGAGAGAGAGAGAGAGAGAGAGAGAGAGAGAGAGAGAGAGAGAGGG